>JAAGKR010003871.1:46251-68497 GCA_011419295.1 Clarias macrocephalus
ATGACCCCAAACACACCTCCAGGCTGTGTAAGGGCTATTTGACCAAGAAGGAGAGTGATGGGGTGCTGCGCCAGATGACCTGGCCTCCACAGTCACCGGACCTGAACCCAATCAAGATGGTTTGGGGTGAGCTGGACCGCAGAGTCAAGGCAAAAGGGCCAACAAGTGCTAAGCGTCTCTAGGAACTCCTTCAAGACTGTTGGAAGACCATTTCAGGTGACTACCTCTTGAAGCTCATCAAGAGAATGCCACGAGTGTGCAAAGCCAGTAATCAAAGCAAAAGGTGGATACTTTGAAGAACCTAGACTATGACATATTTTCAGTTGTTTCACACTTTTTTCTTATGTATATAATTCTACGTGTTAATTCATAGTTTTGATGCCTTCAGTGTGAATCTACAATTTTCATAGTCATGAAAATAAAAAAACTCTTTGAGAAGGTGTGTCCAAACTTTTGGTCTTTACTGTATATATATGTGTGTGTGTGTGTGTGTGTGTGTGTCAAGTCAATTTTATTTATATAGCGCTTTTAACAATTGACATTGTCGCAAAGCAGCTTTACACAATAAAAAGAAGTAAGTCTGTATGCAATGTGTATGAATCAAAATGATAAGATTGTCCCTGATGAGCAAGCCGAGGGCGATGGTGGCAAGGAAAAACTCCCTGGGATGGTAATAGGAAGAAATCTTGAGAGGAACCAGGGATAGCAGGGATTGATCAGCATAATAATGTGTATTGGAAGTTCAGTGTAACAGGAGATGTGTTAAAATTAAAATTAAAAAGAGTCCAGTTTGTTCCTGGAGGCTCAGGTAGACTGTAGGAGATTCCAGTCCTGAGCTATCGAACAACTGAAGTCACAGGTCCCCAGAGCATCAATCGATGATAGGACATTCTTAATGGAAACCATCCCCAGCCACCATACAAATCCAGGCAGACCACACGGGGCATCCATGCGATGAGATCTCCAACCAGAAGCAGGACTCCAGGACGGGTTAGACGGCTCCAGAGGGCAGAGGGGTCTGGATCACTGGCAACTCAGGAGCGAACATGAGTCAGCCAGAGAGTCAGAGAGAGGGAAAGGAGAGAGGGGGAGAGAGAGAGAGAGAGGGGAGAGAGCAGAAAAGGAGAGAACAGAAAATAAGGAGAGCTGGCAGTTAGGTATGGTCACAGTCAACATGTATAAGGTGAATGTATATTAGTGCAAAGTGCATGCAGGGACTCCGGCAGGACTAACTATAACAGCATAACTAAAAGGGAGAGCCAGAAGGAAACACAGACATGAGGGCTCCCTGAGATGTAAAGCAACCAATCACCTCACCGTCAACAAACCTGAGTGAACAATGAGAGTGGGGAGGACAGCATCTAAACATACCAGTCCCCCAGAATACTCTACGTCCATGAGTCCCCCAGATCTGCTCCTTTACCTAAGGTTAATCTATTTACAAAAATGCTTGGCTAAATAAATAAGTTTATAGCCTAGACTTAAACACTGAGACTGTGTCTGAGTCCCGAACATTAATAGCAAGACTATACCATAACTTTGGGGCTTTGTAAGAAAAAGCTCTGCCCCCTGCTGTAGTTTTAATAATACGTGGCACTGACAGGCAGCCTGCATTCTTTGATCGAAGTAGGCGTGGCGGATTGTAAGACACTAACAGTTCACTCAAATACAGTGGCGCGAGCCCATTTAGTGCTTTAAACGTCAAAAGTAGTATCTTAAAATCGATGCAAAATTTTACAGGGAGCCAATGCAGTGTAGATAAGATAGGGGTGATGTGCTCGTATCTTCAGGTTCTAGTGAGGACCCTCGCTGCTGCATTCTGTACTAACTGAAGCTTGTTTATACACTTAGTTGAACAACCAGACAGTAAGGCGTTACAATAGTCCAACCTAGACATGATAAAGGCATGAACTAGTTTTTCTGCATCATTTAGTGCCAATATGTTTCTTATATTGGCAATATTTCTAAGGTGAAAGAATGCTATCCTGGTAATATTACCTACATGTGCTTCAAACGAAAGGCTGGAATCTATAATCACACCAAGGTCTTTTACTGTTGCACTTGATGGAACAGAAAGGCCATCTAAAGTTACAGTGTGATCAGAAAGCCTACTTCTAGCTACTTTTAGTCCTATGACCAGAACTTCTGTCTTATCAGGATTAAGCAGCAGAAGATTAATTAACATCCAATCTCTTATGTCCTGCACACACTGCTCAATTTTAGCAAACTGTTTTTTCTCATCTGGTTTTGCTGAGACATATAATTATGTATCATCAGCATAACAATGAAAACTAATACCATGTTTACGAAGGGAAAAAAGCAGTGGGTCTAAAACTGAGCCCTGTGGAACACCAAACTCCACTTGAGAACATGAGGAATGGTCACCATCTAAATCTACAAACTGATAACGATCAGTCCAATAGGATCTGAGCCACAAGAGGGCAGTTCCCTTAATTCCTACTACCTTTTCTAATCTGTGAAGGAGAATACTATGATCAATGGTGTCAAAAGCTGCACTGAGGTCCAGTAGCACAAATATAGTGACGCAACCCTGATCAGAGGCCCATAGGAGGTTGTTTACTACTTTAACAAGTGCTGTCTCTGTGCTGTGATGAGGCCTAAATCCTGACTGATACAGTTCATTTATGCTATTTCTGTGTAGATGTGAACATAGCTGCTGTGATACTACCTTTTCCAAAATATTGGAGATAAAGGGAAGGTTTGATATCGGCCTGTAAATAGAAAGCAGGCAGGGGTCAAGTTCAGGTTTCTTGATTAGCGGTTTAATAACGGCTAATTTAAAGGATTTGAGAACATACCCACTACTGAGTGAACAGTTAATTACTTTCAACAGGGGTTTTATTATTGCTGGTACTATCTGTTTGAGAAAATGTGTCGGTATAGGATCTAATATACAGGTTGACGATTTGGAAGAAGAGATGAGTGAAATTAGTTCCCTCGCTTCAAGGGGAGTAAAGTGTTCTAAGTTCTGATGTGATGTGGTTAGTTTATCATCTGAATTATTTAAATTGTCTGGTTTCAAAGCCTGAATTTTTTGCCTAATATTTATGATTTTGTTATTGAAAAAGTTCATGAAATCCTCACTACTGCATGATGTTGTTGTGGAGATTTCTGCAGTGGTCTTGTTTTTAGTTAATTTAGCTATGGTATTAAATAAAAATCTTGGGCTGTGTTTGTTATTTTCTATAAGAGTGGAGAGATATGTTGATCTAGCATCACTGAGAGCTTTTTTATAGTTCAGTATGCTCTCCTTCCAGGCTATTTTGAATACTAACAATTTAGTTTGGCGCCATTTACATTCGAATTTTCAAGCGGTTTGTTTTAAAGCATGTGTGTGGTCATTATACCAAGGAGCGAGTTTCTTATCTCTAATCATTTTCCTTTTAACTGGAGCTACATTATCTAAGCTATAAGTTCTGATTCTAGATATTCATTCGCCTGTTCGGGGTCTGTGAAGTCAGATGGCGATCCAATCAAAGTTGATAACTCTGGAAGATTATTGATAAAGCTCTGCGTGGTATTTGATGTAAATGTACGTTTAAAGTGGAAGTGCGGTGCTTTGCGTACATTATTACTATGACACGTTTTAATCGAGACAAGATAGTGATCTGAGATAACTTCAGAATCTTTCTAAATGTATTTATTCCGGATGAACCCGTAGCTCCTCGCCTGTTCACTGTTGTGCACCGTCTGTTTCACACGTGTATGTTTTGTCTAGTGCTTGTGTCTTTGTCTTTCCTGACCAGTGTCTCCAGGCTCGGGCCACATTTACGAGGACAGTCGCCCACCAAAGTCAAGGTCGAGGCTGAGAGTCTCTTAGCCGGGTCTGAGGTCGATGGTTGCTTTGTGTTTAAGTGTGTTTCCTTTTGCCCACCTGCAGACCCAGTCTGGGGAATCAGCGGTCTTCTTTTGGTTTATTTATGAACTATTATTTGTGTGAAACTGAGAAAGAAAATAAAAATAAAACATTGACATTATGGAACCTGCATCTGCGTCCGCCTCCTCGTCCCACGCCATGACAAAAGGGTCCAAGCTGACAATTGTGAAATACTTTAAGTTCTCCTCCATTTTGTACATGAGTACATTGTAGACAAAACTTTCATTGCATTTTATTACATTATAGTAGAGCATTCAATGTTTGTCACAGAGTTTTACTTTATTTTATTTTTATTCACCAACAAGTATACATATATCTGATGTCAGTTCTAGTCTCATTCATAATTCAGTCTGTGAAGACACCAAAGGTTTATATGCATATTAATTACATCTTACATTTATTTATATTGTTAATCTGATCTTCCATGTTGTAGATGGTGATGTGATCCTGGAGAGTCCTGTCCATCCTGTGACTGAGGGACGTCCTCTGACTCTAAGCTGTTTATATCGTAATAAAAAACCTTCAAACCTCCGAGCTGATTTCTATAAAGATGGATCAGTTTTCCAGACACAGACTACAGGAGAGATGATCATCCATAAGGTCTCAAAGTCAGATGAAGGTTTCTACCACTGTATATACCCAGAGAGAAAGAAAGGAGAGTCACCCAAAAGCTGGGTCTCAGTCAGAGGTGAGTAATTATTTACTTAATTAATGCAAATGTGTTTTAATGTGTTGAACTTATCGCTCCATGATGTAAACTTTAGGTTTAAGCCCATGTGAGTCTGTGTACAAAAGACTATGATAATGGAACTGTGAATGTAAATAAATGTAATTGTCCTGCAGATGGAGCTAAATATACACTTTAAATACACATTATTCATGCTGTTTCAGGTCAATCAGGTGTAGTAACTTCATTCTCAGTGTTCATGCTGATCAGTAATGTAATGACGGCCTCTCCATATCTGCTGGTCACCATCATTCTGCTGATCAAATGTTACAGAGCTCGAGGTGAGAAATGTTTCAGTATATCTCTGCACATTTTTACTTTAGGAAACATATAAAACATTTGATTAGCTACATTTGGGAAGGTTCAGCACTGGTCCAAATTTTCTCTATTTCTTGATAATGGCTTTAAAATACCTTAGAAATGGCTTTGTAACACTTTCAGAATTAGTAGACAACAATTACTTTATTTCTCAAATATTTTTTTTTAGATCATGCTGATGTGTTGACCAAATGCAGTTTCAGTTTGGTTGCTTTTCAGTCAAATATCTAAAATAACCGAAATGCCTTTTTCAATACTTTTAACAGGTCACACACAAGAAAACCGAATTAACAATGCAGTCAAAGAGAAGTGAGCAACGTTCATCTATTTAAAGAGAATGCAGTGACTGCAAATATACATGAATCTATTTCTTATATATACTAATTTTTATATAAACTTTTTTATATAAAAAATATATATTCTTATATTAACTTTCCTGTTTGTCGGTTAAATGTTCACTATCCTATAGTAACTTTTATTTTAATGACCTAATTCTGCACTTGAACACGTAGAGGTAAGATGTGTTTAATATACAGAGTGTATATGGTTTAATGTGTGTTGTGTCAGAATGTAAATGTACAGTGGAATATTTTCACAACCAGTGCAGGTTGTGTTTTCTGTAGATCTGATTACACTCAGAGCGGTTGTTGAAAAGCTCAGTGTTACTGGAGTTAAACGAAGTTAAGCTTTGTATGTATGCGGTATAAAACATGTTAATTGACTGATGTGAAATTTGGTGGAAACTAACTACAAGGGTTTTCTTCTATTAGTTCTAAAACTGCTTTATTTGTAACGCTGTGTGTTCTTCTGTTTCTTACAAGTTAGTTTTGTTGGACTTTACAGTGTAAACTATAATTTGGATGAAATCATTTGATCAATTAAATGATTATTATTATAAATTCACTGATTTATTTTAACCTGATTAAAAATGTTATTTCTAAAGCTTTATTTTGCTTGTATGTTTTAAACGACATCCTATGGCTATATTGTTTGATGGTATAGCTGGGTTTGCATGCCCTTTCAGGCTTCAGTGCTAAGGTGTGTTCTTCACCACTAAACAGCTCACCACTGACTGTCTGTGAGCACTGTCCCTGGCACTTCCATTTTTAGTCACGGCTAGCTCTCGTGATTTATCCACTGTTAAGTTGTCGGCCACTTCCTTGACTTGTAGAAGTCATGTCTACTGTGATTACTTTGCTTTCAGCTCTGGCCTGACACCACTCCCACAGAATTGTGGTTGGCCCCTTTGGCATTCAAAGTGGACTTATAACTTATGATTGCTGCCTTTGTTTCATGCCATAGCTCACTGGCCTTGTGTGATCTTACCAGCTGGACATTGGTACACTGCTCTAACAATTACATACATCTTACACCCATCTCACCTTATTTTAGTTTCACATAATAATGGATAATAGTGAAATATCACTTGATAGTGCAAATTTCTTGTCTCATTTGAATTTCTTTACTTTTTATTAATTCATCTTTTTTGTTAAGATGAAGCAGCATGTCTGTTTGTTTGTGGTGCCCCCAGAGTGCAGTTATTAATTTATTCATTCATTCATTTATTTATCCAATCATGCAGGGACAGCAGCCCATTGATTTTACTTTTACATTGACAGAATAAGACCAATCATATGGCCACCATCAGTGGAATGATAAAGTATTGTGCTCTGCTTGCATAAAATCTTTTCACCCACTTCTCTCCCTTTCTTCTCATCGCATTATGTTTATATTCTCCACGTAGACATCACTTCATTGTTCATGAACTTCTTTCATATCATCAAAATTAAACAAACGATGATCTGAATCATTAAGACATGTTCATCAATATTTGAAATCTGAACTGAATATTTAATAATCTGTCAAATGCAATGCATTAGAACAAATCAAAATCTTAAACACTGAATGAACGACTCACTGCCAGTGTGGTATTGTTTACATTGTACATTGTATTATAATTGATAATTATAAAAAAACTTTAAAAAGCTGCCTTTGTTAAGCCTTTGAGTAAGGACCTTAACCTGCTCCAGTGGCACTGTATACCTGCTGCCCTGCACTCTGACCCCAAATGTGATGTGCAAAAAAAAATGATGTGTGTGTGTGTGTGCGTGTGTGTGTGTGTGTGTGTGTGTGTGTGTGTGTGTGTGTGTGTGTGTGTGTGTGTGTGTGCGTGATGAATAATTGAATCATAATCTCAATATAAAATGTTTTACTGAGGCAAGAACATGGACTGATTGTGGCCAACACTACATAACTAGCTATAGTTGTTTATCTGCTCATTTGCTCACTTTCCCTCTCCTAAGTCATTCATGGCTTCACAGAGATCTCTTCACCTGACAATGCTTTGCCAAATATAGGGATATTGAGCAAAATCCTCAGCCATGCAGAGAGGTGGACAAACATCTATAGCTGATCACCAATCTGGCACCCATGTCAAGTTTCAGCAACACTAAACAACTGACAAGGGTTCGTGGAGTGGCTGACCTGGGCCACCTGGGATTCCGCCTTTATAAGACTCCACTTTTATTTAAGTGCACTCACAATGACAAAAAACCCTTATGATTTTTTAAATAATGAAAGTAAACAGGGTGCGCTAACATGAGAGCGTCAGAAAATGAACCGAAACTCCGTGTATACTCCCTCACAGACGTGAAAAATATCTATATTTTTAATATAAAATGTCAGCTTTTATGTAAATTATAAATTTGTAAATTTTATGTAAATTGTAAATGTTATGTATCTAGTGGTCTGCTTTCTGTGTGTTTTGGTGTGTGTGGGGTGGGGCGTCACCTGAGAGATGTCAATAGGTCTTATATATTCATGAAAAGTCGTGGATTATTCAGTGAAACAGAGGCTTTGCTGACAAAAGTTAGGCACATCAGTCAATTTTAATATATATATTTTTTATAGTAACAATACTGTTACTATAAGCACAGGGAAAAAACAGTGCTCGAACATGATGTGGACACATGATGCCCCCTTCACATTTCTGACTGCCCCCCCAAATGTGCCTGTCTAGAACCGGCCCTGACAGTAACCCTAAAACATGATTATCTTCATCACTACACAGTAAACCATAATGGTCAAAGTAATTAAACACATTAAGTACTGTTAACTAAAATAACTGAATGAGTAATAATTGAGTATTCAGAACGTTTTGGTATTTATGAGTTTGTAGAACTGACACTTTCCAAGTTAGCAGAACAAATTCAACAAAGTTAAAAATTATGATGTAACTGATTACCTCAAATATTTTGAGTTTTGCCACCTCAATCGGGTTCAACAGTGCAACAGACCCCGAGCGACACTCCCGCTGTATTTAATAGCGTGGCGAGAAGCCCGGGATAATTAGCGGCGAGATCTCACCAGCCGTGCCGAATTCTGTGGCCCTGCTCCTTTGCGCACCAGCAGAAGGAGAGGCCGCCTAGCTAGTGAGCGAGGAGCGATATTGATTTGGGAGCACGCCGTGACAACACAGTAACAATTATATTTTGAACATTTTGTAGGCTGCTGTTTGGAGGAAACAGATAATAAAGAATAAACCAGTTGTTGGGTCAAAATAACCCAACCAGGTGTTCATTTGGAAATGACTCACTACATCTCATTTGACCCAACATGAGCAACCCAACAATGTGTTTAAAGTACCCGAAATAACCCACAATTTTGACCCAGCATGAACAGTCCAACAATGTGTTTACAGAAACGCGCATTTTTAGAGTCTTTTTTGACTGCTACACTGTAAACCCGATTAAGTTGGCAAAACTCTAAATATTTGAGGTAATCAGTTATATCACATTTTTAAATCAATGATGTTTCCAATTTTAAGTAAACAGAACAATACATTTTTGTGTGCTGCAGACCATCCAGCATGAGACCATACTCATTCAATGATTTAGGTTAACACTACTCAATGTGTTTAATTACTTTAAGCATTAGGGTTTACAGTGTAGTGGACTTGTTTTGATGTTCAACTTCAATGTTTTTTTACTCATTATTGTATTTCTTTGATACAGCATATCGTTTTGACTTTTTTATGACTTTATTATTTTTTAAAATGTCACTTTGCGCCACCTGGCGGTCATTTCACAAATTACTTTGAAATGTGACTGATTTATTTTGGCCCCTGTCGTTTTGTTGCGGCGGTGAGCGCGGCGCTAATAGACATTCCCCTCTTCACACCTCTGTAACTACTTTATTTGTAACGCTGTTTAAATTACCTTCTATGGCTATATTGCTGGATGGTACAGCAGGGTTTGCATGCTCTTTCAGGCTTCACCATTGGACAGCTCACCACAGACTGTCTGTGAGCACTGACCCTGGAACTTCCATTTTTAATCCCGGCTAGCTCTCGAGATTCAGCCCCTGTCATGCTTTCGGACACTTCCTTGACGTGTAGTAGTCATGTCTACTATGATTACTTTACTTTCGGCTCTGGCCTGACACCACTCCCACAAAATTGCGATTGGCCCCTTTGGCATTCAAAGCAGACTTGGTGCCAGATAACCTATGATTGCTGCCTTTGTTTCATGCCACTGGTTCACTGGCCTTGTGTGATCTTACAGGTTGGACATTAGTACACTGCTCACACATTGACATTCATCTTACACCCCTCTCACCTTATTTCTGTTTCAACTAATAATGGATAATAGTGAGTAATCATCTAATAGTGGTACTGTAATTTCTTGTCTTCTTTTAACGTCTTTACTTTTTATTAATTAATCTTTTTTTTGTTAAGACGATGCATCATGTCTGTTTGTCTGTAGTGCTCCCAGAATGCAGTTATTTATTTATTGATTTATTAATTAATTTATTAATAAGAAATGTGATGTGGAAAAGCTTCATGCAAAAAAGCTTAAAAGTTTGGACATGCTTGCTGTAGGGGTGAACTCATTCGCGTCTACCTCATCAACAGTGCTTAAGTTTGGGCAGCATCATCAGGCAAATGTAGAAGTGCAGGTGGCAAGCCATGGATGAGAGCAGGTGTGTACTGTAATTGACGCCGATTGCCAGAGTAACAGGCAGAATGATGAGGAGCATATGTTAGTTCATTCATGATGAAAGGGTTAAGGCTACTCAGTTACCACGTGCGAGAGAAACTTTTTTTTTTCTTTTCTAGACAGCCTACTGGTTTCTATTTTCCGCAGTCATACTTTTGGCCGATTGCAATCTTTCCCTCCTCACTCTTTGCTTGGATATTGGATGAATAAAAAGGTACAATTCTTCATCAAGTATGCCTCTGTATATTTGTGTTCTACATTATCTTGCTCATTTACAATTCTTACACATTTACTCTAACCAACAGCCTACAAAAGAAATCACATTTTTATATTGTACAAGATGATCTTTAAAGTTGCTCCTGCACCTAGACATCACGTCATTGTTCATGAACTCCTTTCATATCATTAAAATTAAACAGAGGATGATCGGAACCATTAAGACATGTTCATCAGTATTTGAAATCTGAACTGAATATTTAATAATCTGTCAAATGCAATACATTCGGAAGAAAATCCATATCTTAACCCTTTGGAGTTAACTGAATGAACGACTCGGGTTGACTCACTGCCAGTGGTGGTATTGTGGTATTGTTTACATTGTGCATTTTATTATAATTGATCATCAGTGTTACTCCATTTACCTTGTAGTGGTGTTAATGTTATGGCTGATCAATGTACAAATGAAAATCAGGAAGTTGGGGGTTGAAACCCCAGCACTACCAAGTTGCCATTATTAAGCCTTTTAGCAAGGCCCTTAACCTGCTCCAGGGGTGCTGTATACTGACTGCGCTCTGACCTCAAATGTGATGTGCAAAGAAAATAATTCACTGTGTTATAAGGTACATGTGACAAATAATTGAACCTTAATCTTAATGTGAAATGATCATAAGTATTTGTTTTTAATGAGACATTAACATGGACTTTTGATATGGGAGTGATTATGTGTGTAAGAGGAAATTTCTTAAACACAATTTACTGTGGTAAATGGTATAGCATGGTATAGAGCAAGGGTAGACATTAAAATGTAACATACATTCAGATATTTTGCTTAATTAAAGCACCGCTACTTTATTTTGTCATACAAATAATTTAAACATTAAAGTTAAACATCATAGGTTTTACAGGTTTTACATGTCTGTCAATTAAATCTTAAAGCAGCATATGTACATTCTCTCTCTCTCTCTCTCTATCACTCTATGAGAAGACAGGAAGTGGTTAGACTTTAACACACACCACTGCTCTGTCAGTCAGTCAGTCAGTCCGTATAGAGACAGGATGGAGCTCAGTCGTCTCGCTGTGATGCTCTGTGAGTAAATGTTCTCTTTGTGTCTTCATTAGACTGAGTGTTGGGTATAAAGTTGTTCATCTGCAGTCTGAATGTCCTGAGTGATGAGTTTATTGTGTGATTAGGATATTGTGTGTACTTCAGCATGACTGCTCAGGTGGATCAGTGGATCCATATCTGTTATGAGAAGGGTTTAGTTTGATGTGTAACTACTCTCAGTAACTATGATAGTTCAACAGGTAAGAGTACAAGTAGAGCGAGTTTAAAACACAGGGTTTAAATAATCGAATGACTGTAAACGAGTCTGTATTGTTGGAATCTGTACCTGATCTTCTGTGTCCTGCTGTCATCTGCTGCTCATTGACAACCTCTCATCATTTGATCTGATAAAAGAAAAACAAAGGAGGGTGTTTGTACTTTCATTAGTGGAAGTCATGTTTGTGACTGGCTTTAATGTGATGTCTTCAGCTGCTGTGGTGGAGCCTCTGGTGATGTTTCCTGTGAACAGATTTTTACATACACTTTCATTATTCTTGTTATTATAGTCTGTGAAGAGAAACATCTCCATACAGAAATCATTCAAATTCACACTAATACTAAACTAGCAGACGTTACTTTCTTATGTTCTCTTTTAATTCTCACTAATGATTATTGACCTGTCTGTGTTAAAAGTAAGAACAGTTCAGTGCAGGAACACACAGGGGAGTGTCCGGGTTAGAGGCCTGAGAGTTGTTGTGGTTGTGGTTTATTTTCTGTTCTAGTGTTGTGGTTCAAATTCAGCAGTGAAGAACCGAAAGAAGGGTGAAGGTAAACAATTGAGTGCATTAACTAGCATGCAACTTTGTATCTGTTGATATACAGGGCAAATTTAACTCCACTGACACTCACTAATCTTTTAAAGCCAAAGTTGGCCAAGCTGAAAATTTCCCCATCAGCAGCAGGTCAAATTGGAGACAAAATCTCTATTGAACAATAAAATTTCTAAACATAGTTTCACCTTCCACTTTATTATAAATACATAAAAAAGGGGAAAAAATTCCACAAAAAACTCATTTTCTTAACGAGACCTGAGTCCAGTTAGCTTTTTTGAGATCATTAGGTCATTAACTAAAGGATTCACAGACTTTTTCAACAAACTCTATGAGGTTTTATAGTTGTTTTAAATAAAGACATGTAATATCAGATTTTTTTTTTCATGTTATTATTTTAGGCACATTATGTTTGTAAAATCTCATAATTAGATGAAGATCAAATCACACTTCATGACAAATTAGTGCAGAAAACTATGAAATTCCCAAAGGTTTACATGCTTTTTTCTTGCTATTGTATATACAGTACAGACCAAAAGTTTGGACACACCTTCTCATTCAAAGAGGTTGAATTTGTATTATGGCAAGAAAAAAGCAGATAAGTAAAGAAAAAAAAAAACAAGTGGCATCATTACTTTAAGAAATGATGGTCAGTCAGTTGGAAAAATTGGGAAAACTTTGAAAGTGTCCCCAAGTGCAGTCACAAAAACCATCAAGCGCTACAAAGAAACTGGCTCACATGCGGACCGGCCCAGGAAAGGAAGACAGAGAGTCGCCTCTGCTGCGGAGGATAAGTTCATCCGAGTCACCAGCCTCAGAAATCGCAGGTTAACAGCAGCTCAGATCAGAGAGCAGGTCAATGCCACACAGAGTTCTAGCAGCAGACACGTCTCTAGAACAACTGTTAAGAGGAGACTGTGTGAATCAGGCCTTCATGGTAGAAGATCTGCTAGGAAACCACTGCTAAGGACAGGCAACAAGCAGAAGAGACGCGTTTGGGCTAAAGAACACAAGAAAGAACACAATAAAGAAAACTCTTTGAATGAGAAGGGGTGTCCAAACTTTTGGTCTGTACTGCATATACTGTATATAGCGAGGCAGCTCAGAGTGATCCGTAAATTCTCCACTTAAAAAGTCAATAAATAAGTATATGAATGGTTAAATTTTGCATGGTTGCATGGGTTTTGGGGGCCACCCATATTTTACACTAATACCAAACTAATAGAGTAGTTTTATTCATCATTACGGAGTACATATTCATTTGGCATTTGGCGTAACACAAAGGACAATTGAATATTTATGGGAATTTAAAGTTTTACTAAATTAACTGTATATAGACAAATAGATAAACAAAGATACAAACAAGCACTTTTCATTAAACAGTTTTCAATTCCTCACACACACACACACACACACACACACACACACACACACACACACACACACACACACACACACACACACACACACACACACACAGCTGTGACAGTTTTAGAAGAGAATAGAGATGTGTTGACTGGTGCCCCCTTCTTGTTTTGTTTTATTTTTTTTCACATGTTGATTGATTAAAGAATGATTAAAGTGGAAGTGAAATCTCTTGGAGACAAAGCATGTCCAGTGGAGAGATAGTGGGTGTGGCAGTTTGTCTGGTTAATGAATGAATGAATTGTGTGACCGACACATGCAAGCAATATCCAATGAGGCAAAACAAGGTCAAGTTCAGGAAACAGAATTAACGGATTAACAGACCATCTAAACAGGTCAATGACAAATTTTGAAAAGAAAGAGGAAACCACAGGACCAATAACTAGGTTAGCATATACATGGTTTCACAGATCCTCCAGTGATGGGTACGTGTTTAAAAATTTTTGCTCCTTGCTCATGCTGAAAACTGAAACTAATAGGATGATCTGGAATATCATCCTCCTCATCAGCAGGAATGTTTTTTTTTTTTTTTTTTTATTGATTGTTTTTTTTTTTTTTCATCCCGTCTCATGTCTGTTTGTCTATGGTCCTCCCTGAGTCAAGCTTTTATAATGGTCACAATACTTTAAAGGACAATTTAATGGAAATTGGAAATCCACAGAGATTACTGCACAGTAGGACATGTAGATTGTGAATCCTTATATACCGTGTGTGAGGGTGGGTTTTTATTAGGTGTTGATAATCATTAGTTGGGGGATCTAGAGTGGCTGTGTGGGTTCAAGTAGCAGCCTCTGATTATTCCAAAATGAAAGTGCCAAATGCTGTTCCTTGAATGACCACTAGGAGCTGGTTCCTAATGTGAGTCAATACCAACGAACAACAATGTAAAAATGTCCAACTTTACAACAAAAATAAACATGTTTACAGGCTTGTACATAATTTTTTTTTTTATCTCAATAGTTAGATTCATGACAGTTATACAGGATGTGAATTTTAATGTAACTTATCAGTTAAAATTATATTAAGCCTTAAAATGCTGCATAATTAGGGATGTGAATTTGAGTGACAACTGCATTGCAGGTTGCAAAACCACTATATCTGGCTAAAGCTAATAGAGCTAGCTTGTGGTAACTGAGAAAAGTAGCCATTCCAACCAACAGCGAGGCTTAGTTCCACCCCTTAATAGGGACATTTGCCCCTGTAAACTGTGGTTTAGATAAAGTCAGCTCCTGTCAAGGTGGCAACAAGAAGAGCTCCCATGTTTGAGCTTCAAAACCGCTCTTCAGAAAACTTTTGGCTGATGGAGGGTTTGTACAGATTTGTTATTATTATTATTATTATTATTATTATTATTATTATTATTATTATTATTATTATTATTATTACTCTGTGACCTTGTTTATAATCTGTGATTGTTGTTTGGCACCTGTTTTGACACATTCCTTACTTCAGAAACCATTTTATTTCATATGGTCCATTTCCAGGACCTGTTTCATGCTGGTCATGGTTGCAGTCAAGCTAATGCCTATTTGCTGAACAGTATTCTGTCTACCTAATTGTGGTTAAACAAAGAATGCTGAAATAAACACTTCTCATTAGCCTTGTAGACTCACACACTCACAGGACAGTCACAGTTTTAGAGGCCTGAGAGCAGACACAAGCTCACAAGCTGTGGTTTAGCTTCTTCTTCTTTTTTTTTTTTACTTTGGTGATATTTTTCAGCAGTGAAGAAAGATGTGAAGAAGCTGACATGTTGTTGATGGACAAAAATAACCTCACTTAATGCGTTGTCTTCTGGAACCTGGAGTTTGTTGCTGTAACTGGTGTGGGTCTGACGTCAGTGAAATATCTGATAGCACAAAATGAACAATCTATGCTAACCTTAACAGCAAACTCGGTTAGCAAGCCTGTTATAGCTACTGGACTTACTCATGCTAATAATGGTAGGTACTGTTAGTAGTTTCAATGACTTAATTCCCTGAAGTCCCTCCTCTTTAAAAGTGTGATTAAGTGAACTGAGAGCACACAAAGCTCATGAGGAAGAGGCTTTGCTGCTAAGAATCACAGTGGGGATTTGAAACTTTTATCTTGTTTTCTAAGAATACATTTTTCATATTGGACTTCTTTGTAGTTTTGTTCATCATACTTACTGCACTGTTCCTGCAGAGAGCCCAGAATGCCCAGCTATGACACCATGTGTCTGCATAATTTATACACTGTCCTACAATCACTTCATTCGATTTAATATTTAGTAAAGAGCTTATATAAATGGTGACGGTCTGCGGTATGAACTACTCTATATCTCCGCTATAACAACCCCAACCCCCCTCCCCCCGACACATACCCAATCTGAATAGATCTAAAATGCAGTGAAGCTAACAGAGCAGATTGTTGGACTTATTGTTCGTCCATATGATCTCACATATTATACAATGATTTCAGATTCATTCCTTTGTTTATCTGCAGTAAACATTTTATCATGTTTAAAGTCACGGTCAGGAGTTGAAGAGATCAGGAGTCTGGAGACACTGACCACAGTGGGCATCATTAATTAGACTCATTTCAAAAGGATGGCACGATGCCATTTTAAAGCTTTATGACATCTGGGTTTATCCTGAGCTCAGAAAATGTCTGTGCAGATTTAGATTTTAGATGCTCTGCTTATTTCTTCTTGAGTTTCTTCCTGGAAGTCACCACTAGACACAATATTTAACTGCTGTCTCCCCTTCTCCTCTCCTCAACATGTGGGGCAAAAAACATGAAAATGTGCTCACACACTCCACTGCCGCATGTCTAAGAGAATATATTTTTATCATTTCCGAGGTGTGCTCAGTATGACCATAAACTGTCACTGTCCTCTTTTGTAAGTGTGTCAGAGAGAAACCGAAAGTGCTCATGATTTTCTTTTCTGAAAAGAGGAAGGGAGTACAGATACATGTACAAACACTCAAAGAATTGAAGGAGAAGTTAATATATTCAACACACTCATCCTCTCTTTCTTTCCTAGTAGTGTGATCTGACTTCATGAAAACGCAAGAACTGTTAAGACTTTAACTCACACCACTGCTCAGTCAGTCAATCAGTCATTATAGAGACAAGATGGAGTTCAGTCGTCTCGCTGTGATGCTCTGTGAGTAAATGTTCTCTTTGTGTCTTCATTAGACTGAGTGTTGGGTATAAAGTTGTTCATCTGCTGTCTGAATGTCCTGAGTGATGAGTTTATTGTGTGATTAGCACATGTGCTGAATGTTACAGTGTGACATTCTGTTGGTTTTTATCTCCTATGTTCAGCCTTTATTCTGCACATATACATTACTGTACGGTGAAATTCTTTTCATGTCCCAGCTTTGAAACAACCTTCCAATCAGTAATTCAGAGGCTTAACACACTGAGCTGAGCCAACATAAAAAATAAAAAAAAATAAAAAAAACACAATGTTGTGTAGCGAAGCAAAATTAGAAACATTAATGAAAAAAATAGTGAATTTTCTGTTTCTAACAGTAGATAGCTTAGATTTTCTCAATATAAATGAATCTTGTGTGGTTGGTGTGACTACAGTGTGCTGTTTTCATGAACAGATTAAATCATTTTCATATTTTTGTCATGTTCTCTGTTTCTGTTTTCTTTTTAGTGTTGATTTCCCTTTTACCAGCGACCCACACTCAAGGTGATTTATATACAGTTTAGTCTTTATAATGTGTATTTTTTATTATTTAAATTGTGGCTGATGGTTGTGTATGAGTTGTAAACTGCAATTCACTTTATGCCTCTTGGTGGTTTAGCAAGAATTATTATCAGTTAAGATAAATAGTGGTAATAAAGTGAAAAATAAGAAATACAAGGCATTTGGGGTGATCACATAGTTTTATGTTTTAATGTACAGTGATTAGATATTAAAAATGCATCAGTAATGATAATAGTATTTGTTATTAGTCCTTGATTAGTCCTAGCTCTAATACTCATACCCATGAAATGTAACAACATACAAAGCCAGGTGATGGTGTGTGATGTAAAATTAGAATTTGGTGATGCACAAATGAACAGATCACACAAAACAACACTGATCTGGACACCACTAATTAAGGTGATGATTGTATAAATGGGTAACCATGGTAACAGGGATTCAATAGTAAAGTCACAACGTCTCTGATGTCTCTGAGTGTCTGGCTGTAGTTATACTGTAATGCTACAGTCTCATGTTAATCAGTGGGAAATACATTTTCGAATTGTTATTTGGTGAAAATTAAAGGCCATGGTTAATGGTGTAATAGATCAGTTAGAACGCAAGGGTAGAGCATCACATTTACATTCCAAACCTTTATTTCCCCAAGACACTCCTAATGTTTTGGATAGTGTTAAAGATAATTTGTGTCCGGTTCTGCAGTGAACTGTTCTAACAGACCATCAGGAGTGTTCCCAAATTGCCTGTAGTGTGTGTGTGTGTGTGTGTGTGTGTGTGTGTGTGTGTGTGTGTGTGTGTGTGTGTGTGTGTGTGTGTGTGTGTATGTGTGTGTCTGTACACATGGCCCCAAGTTTCTTGTGATTAGCACCAGGTCTCCCACACACCTTGAAGGATAACCGGCAAAGAGAGCCTGTTAAGACCTTAGCAAATACTTAAGATAGAACCCCAGACTGCATTTTTTTAAGCAAAACTTGTGATGGTCATGTGACTCTGTTTACTTCTGTGTGCACAATCTACTTTATATATTTTTAACAATATAATCTTTCTACAGTGTGGCCTAAAGCTGTGGTGTCCATAACGCCTGATACACACGTGTCCATTGGAGAAAATGTTACTCTCAGATGTGTCATACAGGGACGAGGAGACACTCAGGGGTCGTACTACTGGTATAAGAATAATAATATACTCAAAACAAATAAAACATTGTTTACTATTTTGTCTGCTGCAAACACTGACAGTGGTGACTACACCTGCCAAGGACCATATTCAGAGATCAGTGCTCCTGTTAGACTGACTGTATCAGGTGAGTCTGTGTGTTTTTGTCCTTAAAATTGTATAATTATTTGCGGATTTGGGTTTTGTGCTGTCAGTGACTGAGGATTGATCAGTGCTGATTTTACTTCTCTGTGTAATCTGATCATTTATTTCACAAGAATCATCATGACTTTTGTAATCTCACCTGGGATTTATATTATATTTACTGTATAACTGTGGTGAGTCAGTGTGAATAATAGCACACAGTAAACTGTTAATCAGACTGACACACCACAATAAAATGAAGGAAAACAGGAAATTATAACAAGTCAGGAAATCTCATCTTGTCCTTTGGCCTTGTATCCTTATATCTGATCTCTTGAGAAACTAAATTAAATAGTCTTGTGTCTACAGGCTTTTGTGTCCGTATTGGGCTTTTTTCTTTTACTACAGTACATGTATATGAATTCATTATACGCAATAAACACATTACTAATTTTACTTTCATTATCTTCTAATAAAAAATATCAAACGACACAATCCATTTAGATATTTTGGAAGAAGCTCTCTGGAATGGTTTTGGAACTATTTCTTTTTCTGATTTTGGGGAAAAAAGTTTTGCTCAGATGTTAAACACCATACCATGTTAATTTAAGGATCCATAAAATAACACTATAACTCTCTAACATCAGAAAACACTGTATTTTTCCATTCAACTTCCTAGTATTTTGTTCTCCCTAAAAGAATCAAAAGTATAAAGTGCATCTCCTTCTTACCCTTATTATATTGTCTTGTATGAAACTTTCTTTAGTGAATCTACCACCTCTGTATGTGTAGAAAATGTAACATGAAAAACATGTGCTGTTTTGTGTTATTTAATTCCATTTACAGTAGTACTATTACGCAACAGTTAGTTCTAACAGAGTAATCTGATTGGACAAGAGGCTTTCTATGACCTCTAGAAAGGGAACAGAACATTTAGTCATGTTAAGTGTGATTACAAACTGACAAGCAGATACAGTAGCTAACAGGTTTCTCTAAGAAAGACTCTGATGTCATATTTGATTTGAGTGGAGTTTACTTGAAGAAAGCAATGTAAAACTGAATATACAAACAAATACACTGTAAAACGATGTGTCTAATCCATCACAATCCAACTGTTACAGAGTAGAACATATTTAACATGTTCAACTCCATACTTAAAGTTTTATAAATAAGCATTTACACACTTTGTACCTCCTTAAAATTCCACTAATAACAAACAAAAATATGAAAGTAAATACTCACAGACATATTTTCAAAACCTTCAGAACACAAAACTGCATGACAATTACACATACAGCAATCGTCCTAGTAGGAGCAGAATATATTGTATATGATTTGTGGTCATCAGGGAGCTGCTTGTTGTCAATATGCAGGATGTCTGCATTAGCAGCATTAGAAATCGAATAAATGAAGTCTTTGCCGCTCACGTTCATCACCCTGCATGTTAATGATGTTCACCTTCACAATCTTTAGTTCAGTAAAGTAAGTAAATCAGTTAAGTGTGCGTTCATAAGGAAGAGATTTACTCTAATATATGATATGCAGACTAGTGGACACAGGCACAACTTATTTAGGAATAAACAAACAAACTAATATATATATATATATATATATATATATATTTTTTTTTTTACTTTTTTTTTTTTTTTTACTTTTTTTCAATGTCAGGAATGAAAAGGCATTTAACAATTTAATGTAAAACAAGAAAAAAAAAAAAAACACAAACAGCACTAGAAGGACCATCCTGTATTTGTACTAGGCGCTAAGGGTTAGCATTAGCATGGTTGTCATAGATTAGCAGTAGCATAAACATGAGTATAATAATAACAGTGAGTTTCATGAACTGAAATAAGTAGCACATTTTAAACGCAAGACAAAAACAACTTAAAGGCATGGACCTTTATTAATGGTATTAATTACCAGAAAACAAAATACACCTAAACTCAATAAACAGAAGAGAGGAAACCAAACAACTTTTACCAATGATAGAGTGCAAGGATGCAGCAAGAGAATAGAGAGAGTGTGATTTCTGTGCTAGCATTTTATTCAATCTGTTTTCCCTAAATGTGTCCATTCATGTACATTTCAGCTCCTCATAATGGCAGTGAATTCTGCCATTAACCTCCCCCTCACCAAAAAACAAAAAGAAAAGAAAAAAAAACTTTCAGTGCAATTTGGGAACAACTCTATTTAGCCTAATCTGCATGTGTTTGGACTGTGGGAGGAGATGGGAGTAGCAGGGGAAACCCACCAAGCACGGGCAGAACATGCAAACTCCACCCTCACACACACACACACACACACACACACACACACACACACACACACACACACACACACACACACAGGAAATCAAACCCTCAACCCTGGAGGTGTGAGACCACAGTGTTAACCACTAAATAAGTGTGCCAACTTGAATTAGATTGATGAATTTGATAAAACGGACTGTAGTATTTTCCATTGCTCTTAACAAAAGATGTTAACACAGTCTCTCTTGGAAATGGGAAAAAAAAGCACAATATTTTCAGCAAACATTGTTGCATAGTCACTGTGCAAATGTTTGGGCAACCTACATAATCAGTACTTAGTAACACCCAAGATATCTGGCAGATATCACAGCTTGTAAACACCTTTTATAGCCAGATAAAAGCCTTTCAATTCTTCCAAGTCTTCTCCCATTCTTCCTTGCAAAAGGCTTCCAGTTCTATAATATTCTTTGGGGGTCTTGCATGCACAGCTCTTTTAAGATCTGCCCACAAATGTTCAATGATGTTTAAATCAGGGGACTGTGATGGCCGTTCCACAACCTTCAGCTTGCGTTTCTTGAGGTTTTCCATAGTGGATTTCGTGGTATGTTTAGGATCATTGTTCTGTTGTAGAAGCTCCTCTTTTCAGCTTCAGCATTGTTACAGATGGTGTGATGTTTGCTTCCAGAATTTGCCGGTATTTAGTGGAATCCATTCTTCCCTCCACCTGTGCAATGTTTCGCCCATGCTTAATATTTGGCGAGGTGTTCTTTTCATGAAATCCTGCTTTTTTTTTTTTTTTCTCCAGACATGCCTTTGCTGATTGTGGCCAAAGAGTTCTATTTTAACTTCATCAGTCCACAGCACTTGTTTCCAAAACGCATCAGCCATCTGTAGATGTTTGATTTGTCTTTCTGACTAGCATACGAGTTTTCTTGGTCTTCCAGATCTCACCTTGAACTCCACAGCTCCCCTGAACTGCTATCTCTTAGAGTTTTCACTGTGGAAACTGCAAGCTGGCAACAACGCTTTGCTATCTTCTTGTAGCCTTCTCCTGCATTGTGGGCATCAATAACTGTCATTTTCAGAATCTAACATAACTGCTTAGAGGAGCCCATGGTTGTTGAGTGTCTGCAAGTGTGTGCACAAGGTTTGAAGAGTAAAAGTATTTGTAAAGCTTTGAAATTGGCATTTACGAATGACAGCCATGCATCAGATCTAACAAGCTGATTAAGACTTAGGGTGCGCAAATTTTTGCACAGTGTGTTACGTCCCAGTCTAAGGGTTGGACTGTATGGAGGATGTGGAACACAATGGTGTAATATAATAGAAAGTAGTTATTGTCATGCACACTAATAACATGACTGGCACGAGGACCCGGAAGTAGTACGGTCGCGATTCAGGAAGCATAAAAGGAGACAAAATGGCGCTTCACATCGCTCAGGCATTGAGTTCGCCCATGCCTTTTCCGATGCTTCGCCGACTATTCTGTGAATACTTACTGATTCGGGTTGCATCTTTGATTGATTGTGTGTTGCTAGAATGTGGATTTATTTGTGT
>JAAGKR010003872.1:0-58985 GCA_011419295.1 Clarias macrocephalus
CTAAGTTATTTAATTGTTTTAGTTAAATATATGAATATTTTATGTTAACCAAGTATATATATATTTTTTGTTTAGTAAGAATAGGATGCGTGGTTAAATTACCTTTATAGTATTTTAGAGTGGAACCAATGTTCTCCAGTGAAGGGGGAGTCGGGGTTTAATTGTGTGCGACACCTTATACTTGCCATGTGAGAGTTGTTGTTGTTGTGACGGGATTATTTTTTGAGCTATGTTTTGTGCAATATAGTTTCTTGAAGACATGTATGGAGTGAAGAGTTAGTTAAATTTTTCTCCCTTCAAATTATTGCGGCCAATGAGGTATGTACTGTTTTATTTTAATGCCTGAAGTTAATGCATGCTAATTTAAACTTAATGCATGCTAGCGGACCTTACACAAGAGCAGTGTGACAGTTCATCTGCATTTAAGTGAATGTAAATATTGTTTATTTTGTGATTAGCACCTCATTGTTTGAAAGTTGCATAATAATAAAGTTATTAGTGTTGTGAACATTTATTTATTTATTTTTATTGATCATTTCTATGAGAATGCTTGTGTTATATCACATAGTTATCACATGTGTATTTTGTTTTACTTATTGTGTTTTATTTTTGTTATCTAGTTCTCACGGCATAGCCACAGCATGTTATAGTATGAACGTGCAATAAATGCCAGTGACCAAACAGAGAACGCCTTGTGTCCGTGATTTGACTAAGGGGAGCTACATCCCTCTTCCCTCAATCCTGGACATTTGCACTAGGTGAAAGAGGTGACGTTTATATGTTTATAAGTAAGGTTATATTTATATGTTCATAAGTAAGAAAAATACACAAATGTCAGGACATGTCAGAACTACTTCAGGACCCATAAACCTGCAGACCGCTAAATAAAGAGTGAGGGCCAAGCTCACTCATTTACACTCCTGTGGTGTGAAAGTAACTGTGTGAAAGTATCCCTGAGAGGTTGGTCTCATGTTTTTTTTTTTTTGTTTTTTTTTATCAAAACCTATTTGCTGTTCATTGTTAAATTATCATATTGTTACAACTGTGCATATTGTATATATTGTTACATATTACACAATGTTAATATTGTTTGTGTTGGCCAATAAAGCTGATTTTATACTGATTCTGTTTTATATTTTACATATTGGATGACAATCTTTCATGTATTCTGGCTTTTATACCATACCAACATTAGATGGGGTGGTGAACAGCATAGTATCATGCGACTATAATGCATAATATATGCTGGTATGCTGTGGACCAGCATCAGTAAAGTGACCAGCATACCAGCAAAATGTATGCTGGTCACCAGCATACCAGCACAAAAACACAACATATGCTGGTATAATGTTAACCAGCTATGCTGGTCTATGCTGTTTTTTTCAGCAAGGTGGACTTTAAACCTTATAGCACACATATAGCAGAGATTTATTTATGTCATGTGTCACCCAGCACCTCCAGACCCTGAGACTCCACTCCAGATCTTTCTGCACACACCTGTCATTCTGACACACTTGAACCTGATCAGTTAATTATCTCTCCAGCTTATAAGCACACTAAGAGAACCACTCAGCGCCGGAGTATCTCATTCGTGTGCCTCGAGTTTTCTTTGTGTAAAATAGTCGTTTGTGTATCCTAGCCTGTGTTTTCGACTGCCTTTTTTCCGGATTTTTCTCTCGCCTACGCCCTCTGGTACTTCTATCATTATCAGACTGATTAATGTGGATGACCTCGCTTGCTCTCAGGACTTGGAACTGTACTCACAATTTGGATTCGTTCGCTCTCGTTGCTGGATTACCGGATACCGACCCTCGTCTGGAAAAGAAATACCAGGTATTCGATGTTCACTTGTGTCCTGAGTTAAACAAGAAATGCTTTTCGAGAGAGGCACAAAGATGTATGACTGTGTATAGGGTGTAAAAAGATTCTTCTAGCCCGTTGCTTCTGCCACAGCACGCGCACTTCCGTGTTCGCAGACATCGGGGAGAGAGTTTGCGCCACACGCCGACCTCTATTTTCTCTGAAGAGATCAGTCACCACATTCCACCTTCCAACCACTGCGAGCTACGCAGGTTAGCAGCGAAAATTCGCTAGCGAGATCCGAGAGGAGTACTCGCGCTTAGCTTCTGGGATAGTGGAGATTCCTTCGTGTCATAGCCCCGCCTCCTCCATTGTCACTAAAGGTTTCCCCACTCTCTCAGTCACCAAGCACACATACACGCTGCTTCTCTCCTCTGCTCTCACTGTGCATACCCATTCAAGCCTCAGTGTTTCCATTAAAGGATTAACACAATTTAAGTATTATTCGTCTGCAATTGGGTTCACTCCAGGTAAGTCACCTCGCTTCTGACACTATATAGTACAGCCATAAATTATCACTTAAATGAGGATGGCTTCACACAGCAAGTCTCTATGACTGTGCTCCCGGATTCATTCATTGAACCCGGTGAGGTTGACTCATTTCACCCACTCCCCCACACACACAATATACAGGACATTATACATTTTATACATTCACTTACACACTGAAACTATTGTATATAATTGTAACTATTGGTATCTGATGCACTGCAGTGTCTATTTTTGTACAATACATGTGAGCTACTTCCACAATTTGTTTGCATCTATGAAATGTTCATAGAACTGCTGCGGCCCATTCATATCTGCGGAAATTTATAACTCGAATGTTCGTAAGTTGGAGACTTCAATTCTTGCTGAAATGTTTGCTCCTTAGCCGAATCCATGATGTCTTCCTTCTAAAAGCAGATGACTCGACATCTGTAGGTTTTTTCTGGAACAATCCATCATTAAAAGATGCAACAAGTTACACACTGGTCAGAAACAAGCAGAAAACTATTTATCAAAGCAAGCAATGGTGCATCATAGTAAAATATGCTGTACCTTACTTCTTCAAGTTTGCTTGCACAACAAGCACATCTGGTTGCTTCAAGTTGATTGGCCTACACAAGCTTCAGACCAAAGGTCCTGACCTGAATCCAATTGAGATGCTGTGGCATGACCTTAAAAAGGTGGTTCATGCTCAAAAACCTTCCAATGTGGCTGAATTACAACAATTCTGCAAAGATGAGTGAGCCAAAATTCCTCCACAGAGCTGTAACAGACTCATTGCAAGTTATCAAAAATGCTTGATTGCAGTTGTTGCTGCTAACGGTGGCCCAACTAGTTGCAAACACTTTTTCACACAGGGCTATGTAGCTTTGGTTTTTGTTTTCCCGAGTAATAAAAACCTTCATTTAAAAACTGCATGATGTGTTTACTTGTGTTATCTTTGACTAATATTTAAATTTGTTTAATGATTTGAAACATGTATAACATATATAGTGTGACATACATGCAAAAAAATAAGAAAGCAGTATTGGGGCATACACTTTTTCACACCATTGTATCTATTATATACTATAATATTTATAATATATATTGGTACAGGAGTTTGTTTACATTGATCAAGTAGCTTATTAGTAGCTTATTTAAAAGTAGAATATTAAAACTTATGTTACTTACTTTTTTTAACTTTTTACTTTTTATGTCGCTTTTACTCAACATTTTGATTTCACTTATCTTGCAGGTTACACTTAAGGCAGATATCCAAATATTGCAAAAGTTTCATTGAATTCTGTCCAGTGTTTGATTTAAGATGTGCCCACAGTTCAACCATGCACAGTATGCTCTGAAAAACTTGCGGTTTATAATCTAGTGGTCGATTTAAGACGTGCCTACAGTATGACACATGCCTAGTAAATCTAAATGTGTTTGACTTTCTTTTCTTTTTTTTGCTGCCAGCAGTTTATATGTATGTATAAATACTATCTCCCTAGCTCTCTCTATCTCCCTCTTTTTCTCTGCTCAGATGCACAGAGGCATTAATTAGCCAAGATCTTCTCAGGTGTATGTCCTTTCCCATTTTTGTGACTCTTATACCCACTAAAGGAGCAGTGATTGCACATGCACCCATAACCACAGATCTAATCTTACATAATTTAAAATTAACTACAGTAGGTTTTACCGCCACATCTCACGGCGGCAGCATTTGGGTTTGTTTGTTTGCTGACTTTTACCACTGAGTGGCGCTATATAACTATAGACTGACGTCTCAGGCCTTAGTTCATTTTCTCAAGGACTAATGAGCACCTTCATCACTACAGCCGAAACCAAAGAAATCACTAATTTATTAATGAGTTATTAAAATGGCCAGAGTCACTCTCCATTGCTGGTTTTCCCGACGCATTCATAAACATTGTCTACTCCTGCTGGTGTGCTATGTAAAAGTTTGTGTGTGTGGCTAGGCTCTGATTAGACTATGTAGGAAATTAAAGAGGATGATCACGATGCTCAACTTTCTGAGCCCAAATCTCATTTTAATAAAATTAACAAATATTGTAATTAAACGACAATAGCCCACGCAGAGCGCCGGGAGATTTCCTGATGCTCAAATCTCCGAAAACGTTATCATGTGTGTACAGCTCAAAACTGCCGATGGCAGTTTTGAGCTGTACACACATGCATTCTCGCCTAATCAACTTTTAAAACTACACTTGTGACACAATAACAGCAATATTTCGAACATTTTGCAATACTGCCGTTTGGAGAAACCAAAGAATAAATAATAAACCAGGTGTTGGGTCAAAATAACCCAACCAGGTGTTTATTTGTAAATTACTCACCACATCTCGTTTGACCCAACATGAGCCACCCAACAATGTGTTTAAAGTACCCAAAATAACCCAGAATTTTGACCAAGCATAAACAACCCAACAATGTGTTTACAAAAACAACACAGTATTTTTTGTCTTGAGTCTTTTTTGAGTTATTACTGTTTTATTCTAAAAGTCTATTTTTACAGTCATTTCTATATTTAATGTTTGATGTCGTTTTGCCGTGCCGGTAAGCGCAGCGGTAATAGGCTTCCCTGTTGACTACCTACTGTATTCTTCTTCTTATTATTATTATTATATTGAAAGAATCATAATCCAAATAGCCAACCAACTGTTTTCAAAATTGCCAAAAGATTTGACTATCAAAAGATTCATTATCTCCAGCCCCATTACATGCTAGTATCCAAGTAAATACATATTTGGTCACAAATTACTAAGATACCATGGAGCCAAGTGTTCACACCCGGTTTTTTAATAGACTAATTGGAATTACTTTTTAATGATTTGTAAACAAACATTAAGGCATCTATTCAGTTTGAGAGAGTTTTTACAGTCTGTTGCAACCAAATGGGCAGAAATGAGCAGGGGGAGTGTATGTAGGGGGTGACTGGCCAGTTCCTGTCAAGCTAACTTGATTAGCACCATCATCCACACAGCCAAGCTCCTAATAATGAGACACAAACAGAGAGATGTTGGGGTCTGTGGGCGGCACTTTCATTTAAAAATGAGATGGCTTGACATCTACAGGGAGACAGAGGATGGTGGTGAAGAGGGATGGAAGAAGGAGGAAAACAATAAGAAACATGCTTTGACTGACAGGTAAAGGAAGGTGGTAAGAGGACAATGAGTCATGGAGATGGAAGGCTTAAGGGCCACTTAGTGACACATGGTCAGCCATGATTTTGAGCCTACCTAGTCTCTGGTATATATTTGCACATATTGAATTCACACAATTATATTTTGCGACAACGACCAAAAATGTATTTGCAAAATATTTAGTGCCATTTTTCAATAATTAATCAAAAGTAATGAATCTCTCTGAACTAAATGGTATCTTACCTAAAATGTCCACTTTGCCATACCAGCTCAACAATTAGCAATTTATGACATTTTAAACCATTACATATATATATATATATTTTTTTTTTATACATTGCAACTCTACATAGAAGATATACGATGGAGTATTAGGGCCAAGGTGGGATGAAAAAAATAGTTGGAAGGGGAGGGGCAGGAAATTTCAGAGTTTACAGCTCGAAATTGTAAGTCAAAATTTTTGAGAAAAAAAAAAACACTCAAGTCAAGCTTTTTCTATCATGAAAGGATACACTCTCTCTGCACAAGGTTGAAAGAGCACAACCCAGAGTGCAAGGGAACCATGGCTGCATCAGGTAAGCTTACTTAGTAAAATAAATGAAATTGGTAGGTAACCTCGGAAGTGCAGCGCTAGTTACAGTAGGTAACCTCATGGCAAAGGATCTTTCTCACCTGCAAGGTAAAGCTAGCAAAACGCTATGTTTACAACCCTGTAAACTTGCTCGGCTGTCAGTAGCTTTCAGTCTCAGTCAGTATGACTGATACAGTGTTATTTT
Organism: Clarias macrocephalus; assembly: GCA_011419295.1. Taxonomy (NCBI): domain Eukaryota; kingdom Metazoa; phylum Chordata; class Actinopteri; order Siluriformes; family Clariidae; genus Clarias; species Clarias macrocephalus. The sequence continues at coordinate 6,266 of JAAGKR010003872.1, forward strand.
GGTTCTGTAAACCATGCTAAAGAACGGGTGACTTTTGGGTTCACTTTTTTTCATAGCTAAAGTGAGTATTTGTGCATGTGTTGTGCACATATTCTGCTTGGTAGTCGCAATGCTTATGTATTTGTAACCATTGTTTAAGTTTATGTGGCCTGTTTGTACAAGAGCATGGCTATTACAAAATAGCCTGAGGTGTGTTTGATCAACTTTTGTTTTAGAACCATGGACAGCACGCACCGATGCGCGCGCGCACACACACACACACGCGCAGATGCATGCCGTAAACAGTGTTTTTTCTTTCTCTATTGATTTGGAGTGTGAATTGATTATTTTGATTGGTCTGATTATCTTTGTTTTTTAGATTGTTTAAGCATTAACGCATTGTCCAGTATGCTTCAGGTACTGTTTGATTTTTTTACGTGGTCCCTAATTTTTTCCTCTCATGCTGACCCACTTGATTAGCACCCATTCTGTGCTCTTGGACTTCCTTGGACTTAGTGTGGCATGCCAAAATTGCACCTCAAGTTATTTTCCAAATCAGGAATCTCACTGTATAATCATGTATTTTCATACAGATAGTAGACGGGCGGTATTCTAGTTTCACCGCCGCGCCTCACGGCGACAGTATTTGGTTTGTACATTTGTGGCTTTTACCACTGAGTGGCACTATATAACTATAGACCGACGTGTCAGACCTTAGTTCATTTTCTCAAAGATTAATGAGCCGCAGCTCCTTTAGAGCTGCACACAGTAACGGATAAAATCAAGTGTAACATTGTAGTTAAACGATTTCATAACCACAGTACTAAAATTACAGTACAAATGTAGAATACATTTTATTAGTATTGAATTTAAGCAAAGTAAACATTAAAAGTGAGCTTTTAGATTTTATCATGTGTATTAGAAAGGCTATGCGTGTAGGGTATTGGGTCATCATATATATTGTGTTATTTAAATTTGTAGTGGATAAAACTTAAATAAATGAAACTAAATTACCATAAAATTAAAACATTGTCAGGATGTGCTACTGTGTCAGCCGAAGTCGTTGCCATTCAGCCCCGCTTGTGTTTTTGCGCTATTATAAAAATGAAATGCAGTAGGCTGTTTTTGATCGTCATAATTTCTTTAATAAGAAGAATTTCTTTAATACCACCGCTGGCAAAACCTTATGAAATACAAGTGAAACATTAAACGAATTTACAGTCACAGTACTAAAATTATAGTAATGCATATAGGCGTTTCGAATTTAAGCAAAGTAAATGTATACTTGTGTCACGGCGTGCACCTGTGATGGGCGTGCGCCCAAATCAATATCGCTCCTCACTCACTCCGAAGCTCACTAGGTAGGTGGTCTCCCTTTCTGCAGGTGTGTGAAGGAGTGTGGCCACCTAACTAGGCATGGCTGGTGAGCCATCGGCGCTAATGATTCCGAGCTTCTCTCCGCGCTATAAAACACATCGGGGAGTGTAGCTCGGGATCTTTTGGGGAAACTGGACTTTAAAATGCAGCACGCGGTGGAGTTTACTAAGGAGAGTGGCATGCCCCAGAGACTTTAAAAAGGGGAATGCGGACCTTTGATCTCCGTGAGAGGACAGCGTGTGAACAAGCTGCTCAAGCTCCCGCGGCACCTTCGCTCATCATCGTTCACCCTAAATAAAAGACCTCGTCTTGTGTCCATGCTTTATGGTGCTGCTCATGCAACATTGGGTCGAACCCTTTACAGTAGCCTTTAGATTATATCATGTGTAACACTAGCATAGCCAGGAAACAGTCAGAAAAAGTTTGCCAGATTAATGTTCAAAAACAATATAATAAAACTATATAAGCTACATAGCCTTTATAAGACTCCACTTTTATTTAAGTGCACTCACAATGATGAAAAAATATCACAGAGCCCCAGCCTCATTTAAATTTAATTAACAAATATTGTAAGTAAATAACAATAGCCCACGTTTAGAAAATAATTTTATTTAGATTATAAATAATAATCCTGCATTTATTTTAGGTGTGCCAGCTGCCACTGTTCGTATGGCTCCTATCAGAGTAAATCATTCAATAACAAACCTATATAAAAACCTAAATAAATTTCCATGTAAAACAGGTACATCTGTATGAATAAATTGATATGATGAGCTGTTGATCAGTGATTTGTGCAAATGCTCATTGCTGCGCTGTTTGGGGAAGGGACGTGCTGATGATGTTTGAATGTTGAATGTCTAGTTTTCCAGTTATTTCTATATTTAAAGTTTGATGTCTTTGAATGTATTTTTTAATAACAATAAACAGATACAAACAGAGATAGGATATATAACAGTTCATTCTTTGTACAAATAAAATTGTCAGCTAGTGAACTTGATCGTCTGTCTACACAACATTTAACCAATGTTTGTTTGTTTATTTATTTATTTATTTTTGACTCATTATTGTACAGTAAATATCAATAGCACTGGTTCAGATTTTTCATGTTTGTTGTGTAAAATACACAGATGTGGAAATTACCATCACTGTAGTATTTCTTTGATACAAAATATTGTTTTGACTTTTTTATGACTTAATTATATTTTAAAACCGAGACAACGAAAAATGTCACTTTGCGCCACCTGGCGGTCATTTCACGAGTTACTTTGAAATGCGACTGACTTATTTTGGCCGCTGTCGTTTTTTCCGTGGTAATGAGCGTGGCGATAATAGACATTCCCCAAATCTACCTACTGTATGTACTAGTGAGGACGTCGATGCAAACTGTACATGGTATTAAATATCAAGGAGATTTATAGATTTGTGTTACTTTAATGCAAGCAGAACTGGTTTATGAAACGAATTTAAACATATGATATGATGAATGTTTTGTAAAAATTTCTTCATAGGAGAGGATGAAAGCAGATCTGTTTTATACAATTTACTGCAAGCATTTTGTTTTTTTCTAAAAGGACATTCATCATAAATGTAATGTAGTGCAAAGCTTCTCAATAATAAAAGCCATGACCTCTCGTAGCTCTCCATATCCTGCCAGAAATGTACATTGGACCAGAACAAACCAAGCCATATTTAATAATTAGGATATATTATATTGTGCTAACTTTACATAAGCAACTCTTTCAAATGTTGGATATTGATTACTGTATTTGTTCTTCACAGCACTGCCAATGTATAGAGTTATCACGGTCTCAGATTTTTTGTGTAAACGCAATGTCACTGAAGATGTAATGAGCTGTCTGGAGGAGGAAAAGGTACTAATATGTGAAATAAATGTTTGTTTAACAGGGTGAACTCATCATATAGCACTTTGCAGTACAAATAACATTACAAAGATTAACTCTGAGCTTAGTGTAGCTTAAAGACATTAGTGCATGTCAGGAATGTACTGTCAATTTTAGGACTGTATGATTTGATTAAAAGAAAAATCACATTGCGATTACTTGACACTTGCAATTGCAATTTTAATTTGTGCAGCACTAGTCATTCTGAGTATATCATGCATAGGTTAATCATACACAAGGTAAAATATCAACACACCAATTTTTTCTCTTTACTTTTACACACAAAAAATAAACTAGTAAGATAAGAGATAAGATATCCCTTTATTCGTCCCACAAATTTCTTACGTTTTTGTAAGGGGAAATTCAGGGTCTAGATAAAGTTTTGATTTATGCTACACCCTAAAAATGCTGGGTTAAAAACAACCCAAACTGGGTTGTTTTTAACCCAGCTGCTGGATAAATATTGGACCAACGACATGCTGGGTTAATTTAACCCAGCAAAATGGGTTATTTATTTAACCCAGCAAGATGGGTAAAATATCCAATCCAAATGCTGGGTCATATGTAACTATAATGTTGTTTTAATTCTACCTCACAAATAGGTTATTATTATTTTTATGTTTTACATGTCTATGGGTAAAACAGTTTAAACAGTTAAATTACTTTGATGTACTGGTCTATTACAAAAAAAAAAACTCTGTCTTGCAAGCCATACATATATGCAGTAAACACCCAATTAATTGTACAAATCATATAAAAAATATTTATATTTCTTTTTCAAACTCGCAAGATCAGATAATACAAAACAAGTTCAACAGTGACATCATTACGATACTATTACTCAGAAGCACTAATGCCTGAGAGCAGTGCTGGTCATCAACTCCCAACATCAGGATGTAGGGGTTCTATTTATTATTTTTGTTTTGGGGCCCTGAAGAAGTTCTGACATTTGTATATATTTTTCAGTTACTTATAAACATATAAATGTCTAAAGGCTAACAACACTGTACTCAGCACAAACTGGGTTACAGTAATATGTGAGCAGCATGTACGTACAAGTATGTATTTTGGAGAAAATAACAGTTATGTGTACTTATTGAAAACAAAAAATATATCACTGAAATAAATTCACAAAACACATTCATAACATTTGTTTACAAGACTTTCATTACCTGAATCTTGCAGTCTAGAGCTTTTACTTCGAAATGATGTGTTAATCATCTTGATCACTCATTCACAGAAAACAATATATTCATTACAATTTTCTAAGACACAGTTTGTTTAGAAAGGCCGTATGCGAGGAGGCGTTAATGATCATGAATAATGCTCTACTTCACAACAGAGAAGACAAAGACTTGAATAATGAGCTGCATAAATCTCCCTTTCAGTCAGGTCTGTGACATAGGGAAGTGCTACAAGAAAATAATTTGAAGACAAAAACATATTTCTTTGTTTGTAGTTTATTTATTAATTTATTTTCACTAGCAAGAATCACAAGAACAGTCAAAAATAAATAAATTGTGTAAAAATAGACATTCATGTTAAAATGATGTAAACAAAAGCTGTGCATGATACAAAAAACCCCTACAAAAGATAAAAAATGTAAAAAAAAAAAAAAAAAAGACATTCAAAGCAAAATGGTGCAAACAGGAACAGTGCAAGATAAAATGAGTCACACATCCCTGTGCCACTCTGGAAAGCAGTTCCTGTTCAACTGAAGACACAGAGGAACACTGCATGCCCGGCATCTTCAAGGTGTTTTTTGCCGCTTGCCATGCACTGTTTTCCAGCTACTGGAAATGGTACATGGTCAGTTCTTGTACGTTTCGGTGCTACTATCTGTGAGATCAGGTGTGATCCAGGTTCCCGTGCGGGCAGGAATTGCAAAGTCCGTGGAACTGTGTCATCAGTCTGTGTTTTCCATGACTTTGTCTGCATCTTGCCTGCTTGTTTAGCTTTGCATTTTTGGGAGATCATTTTCACTGTCACAACTATTTGAAAAAAAAAAACATGAGCATGCTGACAACACAATAAAAGAAACTAATGTACATCATTTTATATATGTATATATATATCACATACGCACACGCATGCACTTACTCAGTATGATTCTCGATTTCCTTCAAAACTGAGCGTCGCTTGTGTGCCCCGGTGCGAGGTGGTGGTGAAGGCAAGGGTGACACATTAAATTTTAAAAAATCAATCAAGTTTTAAAAAGAGCATAGATAACAACTGTCAAAGTGTGTATACAATTTTGTGCCCCTCTGCTTGTTGTTGGGCAGTAGGCTGGACAAATATCTGTTGATAGGCCACAGGCCATATAGTGCATCTCAAACATTTACACCCGAGACATTAGCATAATGCCACACATTTAACACATTTACACCTGAGCAGATATTGTAAATGTAAAGATTTACACCACAGACAATATTCATAAACATCTCTTAGCTGCATAAGGCATTATTTTAACCAGCTGTACTGGCTAAAACTGAGCCAAATATATATTAGCAACCATAATCTAAAGCTATCCAAAAGGACGTGAAAAACATTAGAAAATTTACAAACATCTGTAAACTCCATAAGGCATTAGCTTAGCCACCGGGAACTAACCTGTTTGTGCTAAGCTACATAAAGCAGCATGTTAGCATAATTAACCTAACCTAAACTGCTAACCTAAAGTATGTAAGTGATATTGAAATACAAAGTTTCACATAAACTGGCATAAGCTAGCCGAAGAGAGGAAAAATATAATATTAGCTTTATATTATCAGAATAAGAATTATATAAGACTTAATAACGTATCCATTGTCATAACCGCTTGCTTGAAAATCCTCTGCTGGATCTATTCTCTCTTGAAAAATGCTCCTGTTCGTTGTCAGAGTTGTAATCTTCTGAAGAAAAGGTAAATTCTTCCTCACTGTCCAGAACATTCTGAAGAGCTTCCTCGGCTGTGTAGCATGTTCCATCTCCTAAAACGCGCAGAAAACTCACTGAATCTGTGCAGTTGGAAACTCTGTGTTCAAGCCGGGCTGTGTGTGTTCAAGCCGGTGTCCAGGGGATGTGGCCTTTCCTGTGGATTACCCAGACTGTTTTCCTTGTGAATAGCATGTGGGTGTGTCCTACCTCAGTTCATTAGCAGATAATGAAGTGCGACAGAAATTCTGTGCCTTTTCATTGGTTTCACACGGATTACATAAACTGAGAATGTTTGTTTGTTAAGAATGCATTTAAATGATGTTAACTTGCATAATTTAAAAGTAGACCCTTTAAGCTTTCTATAGATATATTTCTCATGTCGGTGTGTGCAGTATTCACAGAATTTCAGTTCATTTTAACGACGTGTTTAATTTTTTTCCCCGCAGAGACTGAGACGGCTGAAAGCACACCTTGTTTATTTTTTTATTTTACAAAAGCACAACATTTTGTGGATATTGTGAGTGTTCATCAATAAACGTAGACCATGAGTAGATGTAATACACTTATGTGTAGGATAAAAAATGACAGAGCATTTTAAATTATTTTCATGGTTACTAGAAAAAAATGCAAGTGGACCCGCCGGCGGGTCTGCCGACTCCTAATTAATATTGTTTAATTAATTTAACAGATTGACAAAGATGTCATCCCTCTTATGGAGGACAGGGATCTGGCTAAATACATTTCCTCATATGGAGATCGGCTGGCATTGATAAACTTCTGCAACAATCAAACACCACTTCAGAAAAAAGATGGGTTTTTTCGAAAAGCTCAGGACAAAAAGGAAAGAATCTCTTCTTCCCAAATGGAATGTCAACAAAAGGGCATGAAACAGATTTTTCAAAACAAAATCAAGTCATTGAGGATGTAACAATTGGATTAATTTATGATTCTCTCTGAATGGCCAGGCTACGTTTCTATATTGCTACTTTTCCCAAGGAGCAGTTACAAAGTGATAGTGACACAGATGAGACTGATGAGGTAGAAACAATGATGACAATCAAGATAATCTGCAACTGGATGCTGATGATATGGAGAAAGAGGATGATGTTGGTCAACAGAGTGGTGATGATTTTCAGAAACAGCATAACCTCCTGCTATATGAGCAAAATGATGAATCCCCAAATATTGTCATGGAAGGTGGGAAACTGGACAGCCCCTTATTATTAGTCACTGACTCTCATGTTATCACAGGTCTTCACTACATCACTGATCACTACTACAGTGTAGCAGATAAAATTCAGCTCATTATAGCAAACATTGCCCTCACATCTGATCTGTCTGACCAGGAAGTTACATTTGGTCCAAGTGATACTGGAAATACAAGTGACAACAATGACACAGAGCCATATGATTTTGATGTCATGCTGCAACAACAGCCACCCTCTACAGTATGTCCCATGTTTCCAGTGAACACCCCTCTATGTCACATGTTTCCACAACAGTCACTCTCCACATCTAGACTGCCAAAGATAGTATAAATTGTTGTAATTTTTACAGTAAAGTATTGTTTCATGGTTTTACAGCATTACACTGTAAAACGCAATGCATCCTGGGCTGTTAGATGGTTACAACTGTTTACTGCTTATTTCACAGTAAAGTATAAGCACGGAAAACAGGCAGCACATTTTTCTTTGGATAAAGTGAAAATCGAGGTTTTACTGTATATTTGCCACGAGGAACAGGGAGCAAGTGAGTTATGGCTGGAGATAGTGATTTTGAATTAACAGTAATGTAAGTGTTAACTGAGGTTTTACTACACATTTTCTCAGAGAAATCAGGTCAAATATAGTTCGAATGAATGTTAATGTAGGCGTGTACTGCGCGTTTACGGAATATTCACACTGAGCAGGTGGGAGTGAGTGATGGCTGGCGCTGGAGAATGCTGCTTGAATCAACGCTAATGTTAACACAATCAAGTATAAAGCTTTTCTGCTAATTGTAAGTGCCGCTGCTTTTTTCTTTTACAAACAATCATAAAATTATGTCAGACTTTCCAGTAATCCCTTTTATTTAGAATTTTGTTAGTTTCTTATAGTAAGTGAAATAATATCTTAATTGCAGTATTATGTTTTAATTCGAAAATCAGTTCATTAATAAGCAGTGGTGCGTGTTTGTCATGCTTTATTATAATGTTAGCCCGACCAACAGTTAACGTACTTGAGTGGTTTAGGCTCTAACTACTGTATATTAACCCCATGTCTGTTTTACTTGCCTATAGTTGAGTTATAGTTGTTACTGTTAACTGTTTAAACTTACATGGACCTTTACTGAGCACCAATTACTTAGAACTAAAACACCTTTAAAATGTATTAAATTATGTACATTTGCAAGTTGTGTAACCATGAGTTTGAAACAATATTAGCCTTTACTCAGCATATGAAGCTACACAAAAACTCAATCTTTCATTTGTGGTGTTCCAGAATGTTCACATTCTTTTAAAAAGTAAGTCTCATTTGTACAGAAATCACAAGAAATATCAGCTATCTAGCAGAAGGGCCCAAACAAATGACTCTGTACTAATTTGTCACATTGAAGGTAGCCAGTTTCAGGATTTGAAAGATTTCATTTCTCATTTGAAGGACCATTTGAAAGAGGGCAGAGAAATCTGTTGCCCTTTTAAGGGTTGTGACAAAACATATAGAGTAAAAACCACATTTGCGTCTCATTTGTCGCAAATTGAGCACACAATTTGAAGATGTGCATGATACTGTGCCGGTTAACTGGTGTGAAATTGTTAGGCCTACACGTAAGCTTGATAACTCAGTGATTGATGATGAATATGACAATAGAGTGCCAGATGAGGGTGATGATGTTCTTGATGTGGATGAAGCACTCTTTTTAAATAATTTGACACTGTTTTACTTAAAGCTTCAAGCTAAACTGTTGCTGCCTGCATCAGTAATTCAAACAATTGTTGAAGAATTCTGTGATATTCACAACCTAGGACAGTCTCATGTATTCTCAAAATTGAAAGACAAATTGTCATTATTCAACATTCCTGACTCTACCATAAAAAATCTAATTGATGAACTTAAAAAACAAGATCCTCTAAAGACCTGCAACAGGTTTTTACAAACAGATCAGCCTATACCTAGGCTTTGATGACTCTGGCAAAGAATGCTTTGCCCAATACATTTCTTTAAAAGAAACACTTGTTGCACTATTTGAATCATAATCAGTTAGGAGAGTTTATGAGGAAGTACATTCTTGTCCTACAAACCATGATGTTATCCAAGATATTTGGGATGGGTATGTCATTTCACAAAACAAGCTGTTTGAAAGTGAAGCATCATCTTTAGCTGTGATACTTTATCAAGACTCATTTGAGGTGGCAAATCCATTGGGTTCAGGGAAAAAAAGCACAAGGTACTTTCGTGTATTTAACTTTAGGCAATATTCCATCATATCTCCGGTCAAATATTGATCATATGCAGCTTGTGCTTTTGTGTAGGGAGAAAGATTTTAAACATTTTGGGAAAGATATAGTCTTCAGTCAGTTGATAAGGGATCTTAAGGAATTGGAGGACACTGGCATTGTCTTAAAGGATGCGCGTGTTTTGAAAGGGGGACTGTGTGCTAATGCTGGTGATAATCTAAGCTCACAGCATTGGAGGCTTTGTAGAAAACTTCTACATATTTCTGTAGATTTTGTAAGATTGTCACGAACTAACCGGAGATGAATCAGAAGACTAGCAGTTAGCCCTGTAGCGTGGATGGTAAACCCAAACGCGGAAGTAGCGCGAGCAGGCAGGATAACCACGCTGGTTATTATTAGAACTCTCCCGAACCCAAGAAAGTGAGTACTCACGTTTAAACCATGGGAGAAGTAGTGAAGGGTTTGAGTTGGGATGTATGAAATACCGGATGGATCCGGAGCGCCGCAGGCAGCTGGATCCGGTAGGTGACCGGGTTAATTCGGAGGTTAATGCGGTATGGTCCGATGAATCTTGGTGACAACTTTCTTGATTCAGTCTGCAGGTGTAGGTTTTTTGTTGATAGCCATACCTTATCACCTACTTGGTACATTCGTCCCGGTGGGTGTCGACGGCGGTGTTGTCGAGTGTAACGGTGGTTAGCTTGTTGAATGGCGTCGTTTGCTTGTCTCCATAGCCGTCAACACCGGCAAACCAACTGTTGGGCCGATGGTACTTCCACCTCCGGTTCTTGATGGTCGAACATCGGAGGTTGGAAGCCGTAGCATACCTCGAATGGGCTTAGGTTGGTGGCAGAGGAGGTGTGGAGGTTATGGGATAGCTCAGACCAAATGAGGTAGCGGGCCCAGGAGCACTGGCGATCAGCAATGAAGTATCTCAGGTAGCGCTCCAGTTGTTGGTTGGTTCACTCCGTCTGACCGTTAGTCTGTGGATGGTAACCGGAGGACAGACTGCAGGTGGAATTGATCAGACGGAAGAAGGCCTTCCAGAACCGAGATGTGAACTGGGGCCCCCTGTCCAAGACGATGTCCTTTGGGAACCCATGCAGGCGGACTACATGCTCTAATATCAGCTCGGCTGTCCTTTTAGCTGACGGGAGACCGGAGAGGGCCACCAGGTGGACAGCTTTGGAGAACCGGTCGACAATTGTGAGGATGGTATCTTTTCCTTCGGAAACCAGCATGAATGAAGTCCACGGCAATGTGTGTCCAGGGTCGGCAGGGAACCGGGAGTGGTTGAAGTTCCCCCGGCGATGGTCGGTTACTGTCCTTAGACCTGGCACACACTGGGCACGCCTGGACGAACTCGTCTACGTCCTTCCGCATATTGGGCCACCAGAAGGCACGTTGGACGAAAAGTAGGGTGCACCGCTTTCTGGGGTGTCCAGAAAGTGAGGAGGAGTGTCCCCACTGGAGTACTTCGGCCTTGATGGCGTTGGGTACATAGAGTCGAACCCTCATTTCCATGTTCCAACTGAGTGGTGCGAGGATCTTGGTGGGTGGCAGGACAGGCGCAGGGTCCACCCAGGGGACGTCTTCCTTGTGCTGTTGAGAGAGGGCATCAGCTTTGGTGTTTTTGGACCCCGGGCGGTATGACAGGTGGAAATTATAGTTCTCAAAAAACAGTGCCCACCGCGCCTGTCTGGGGTTGAGTTGTTTTAAGGTGCGGATAGTGATGAGGTTTTGATGGTCGGTCCAGGCGATGAACGGGCTCTCTGGCGCCCTGGAGCCAGTGTCGCCATTCCTCCAAGGCCCACTTTGTGGCCAGCAGCTCGCGGTCCCCTACTCCATATCGCTGCTGAGTGGCGTCAAATTTCTTGGAGAAAAAACTGCAGGGGTGCAGTTTTTGGTCTGGACCTCGCTGGGAGAGAACAGCCCCGGCGCCCACATCCGAAGCATCCACCTCCACAATGAATGGTTTGTCAGCATCCAGGTGAAGGAGGATGGGAGCAGTGGTGAAGCGGTGACAGAGCTCATGGAAAGCAGAGACAGCAGTAGATGAACACCCAGCGGCCTAACATGTCTCTGAGGACGTCATTGATGAATTGCTGAAAAGCGGCAGGTGCGTTGCAGAGACCAAAGGGGATGACCAGACTCTCGTAGTGTCCTGTAGGAATAATGAAGGCCTTCCACTCATCGCCCTCTCTGATGCGCACCAAGTTGTAGACACTCCGGAGGTCCAACTTAGTGAAGATGGTGGCACCAGAGAGGGCATCCAGGGCAGAGTTGGTAAGAGGCAGCGGGTGTCGGTTTTTTTATGGTGATGTTATTGAGCCCCCGGTAATCGACACAGGGACGTAGACTACCGTCGCATTTTTTCACGAAGAAGAACCCTACGGCGGTAGGTGAGGAAGAGGGCCGGATGGTGCCATGGCGAAGTCTGCTGGAAACATACTCCTCCATTGCCTGCATCTCGGTGTTGGATAGTGAATAGAGGTGGCCGCGGGGTGGCATGGCACCTGGCTGAAGATCGATCGCCAGGTCATATGGGCAATGAGGAGGTAGGTGGGTGGCGCGTCTCTTACAGAAGACTCCAGGTCCCGGTAGTCTAGCGGGATGTTGTCTGTGTTGACATCGGGGGCCTCGGACTCCCTAGAGCACCTCCCAGCCTCGGCCCGTAGGCAGAGCTCGGTGCAGGTCGGCCCCCACTGTAGAATCCGCTTTTGGGTCCATGATATGAGTGGGTCATGATGCAGCAGCCAAGGGTGTCCGAGGATGATGGGTGGTGATGAAATGGTGGTGGTGTAAAACTGAATCTGTTCCTGATGCTGGATGATGATAAGAGTGATTTGCTGAGTTTGAAAGGAGATGGGGCTGGAGGAAAGGGGCCAACCGTCGACTGATGTAATGGTTATGGGCTGGGATAACGCCTCGATTTTTACCCCCAGTTTTTTGGCGTATGAACAATCAATGAAGTTACCTGCTGCCCCGGAGTCGACGAACACGGTACTTCCGACCCATTTGTGGCCAAACTGGAGGTGTACTTTTACTGTGAGACGGGAATCATTAGTCAGGGTGGTGGAGAGGGAGATGGGACACGGTGAGCTACTCTCATTTCTCACCGGGGCTGCGCGTTTCCCGGCCGCAGAGGACAGATGGCTCGATGGTGTGCAGCAGATCCACAATACGCGCAGAGCCCCTCTCTAAAACGGCATTCCCGTTCTGCAGCGGTTAAGGAGGCGCGCCCTAATTGTATGGGTTCCCCGGCTCCTGTGTCAACCACGGCGGGAGGTGGAGGACCGATGGTTCTGGTGGATGTTGCAGTGAATGCGGAGTGGGCTTCTGGAAGTGGAGCGTGGGAAACGAAGAGCGTGGTGCAAGGTAGTGCTGTTGTGATGGGTGGCAGGGTATGGGGAGCTGGCTTGGGGTGAGCGAGCAGACGTTGGTCGATCCGGAGGGCGAGTTGGATTAAGCCCTCCAAGGTCTCTGGGAGCTCTCGTCTGGCGAGCTTGTCTTTTATACGCGAAGCGAGTCCCTCGTAGTAGGCCGTCCGGAGGATGGAGTCTCCCCAGTTGGTCTGCACGGCGAGAGTGCAAAACTCCGCGGTGTAGCGGCTCACGGACGACCCTCCCTGCCGTAGATGATATAGCTTAGAGTTGGTCTCCACCTCAGCAGCCGGATGCTCAAAGGTGAGTTTGAGCTGACAGGTGAATTCTGTGTATGAGTAGGCGATGTCTGAATCTGAACGAAGGACCGCCGTGGCCCACTCAGCTGCCTGCCCGGATAGCAACGAGATGAGAAGAGCAATGCGCAGTCAGTCTGTGGAGTATCTGGTGGAATTAAACTCAAACATGAGATCCAATGCAGTTAGAAAAACACTACACTTCCCATCTGAGCCATCCCATTTGTCCGATAAAGCTAGAAAAACATGAAGGTGGTGAGGGGGTTGGCGGCGCAGAACGGAGAGATGTGACTTCACCACGGAGCTGATCGATCAGCTTAGCATGCTGGTCAACCACTTCGCAGAGGTGAGCAAACTCCGCTGGGTTTACTGCAGATGTCTCAGTCATTCTGTCACGAACTAACCGGAGATGAATCAGAAGACTAGCAGTTAGCCCTGTAGCATGGATGGTAAACCCAAACGCGGAAGTAGCGCGAGCAGGCAGGATAACCACGCTGGTTATTATTAGAACTCTCCCGAAGTGAGAGCAAGAGTTTACACAAATAAACCCGCGTTCTAAATACACACACCCAATCAGAAGCGATAACCCAAGAAAGTGAGTACTCACGTTTAGACGAGCGAGGCGTCGGCGATAGCATGGGCAAAACTCAATGACTGAGCGAGTGTAAAGCGCCATCTTGTCTCCTTTTATGCTTAGTCGCGACCGTACTACTTCCAGGTCCTCGTGGTGGTCGCGTTAGGAGTGCGCATGACAAAGATAGACAGAGAAATGTTTTAGTCTAAGCCACTGATAATGGCTATAACAAGAACTCCACAGTCCTATGAGCAGAACCTAAAGGACAAAGAAACCACTGAGAAGAATAGTGTTGGAGGCATTAAATTTGATTCAGTTTTTAACCAGCTTAGGTACTTCCATGTGTGTGAGCCTGGTTTACCTCCTTGTCTAGGAGCTCTTTGAAGGATTAGTATCATTTGACTTGGCAATATTAATTAATCATTTGGTAAATGAGGAAAGGCATTTTACATATGCAGAACTGAATAGATGTATCACTCAATTCCAGTATCGTGGCTCTGATGCAAATGACAAGCCTTTTGAAATCAACCCTGGCAATGATAGGTTATCTGGACATGCTGTACAAAACTGGTGTCTCTTGAGAGTGATACCACTATTAGTTGGAGACAGAATAGATAATCCAGCAGATAGTCGAGCATGGCACTTGGTTTTGCTCCTACGACAATTGGTTAATTACATATGCATTACCCCTGATCAAGTGGCATATTTAAACATTCTAATTGAATAATATTAATATTAATAATAATAATAATAATAATAATAATAATAATAATAATAATAAATTTTATTTGTAGGCGCCTTTCATGACACTCAAGGACACCTTACATACCATAAAAAAACAACAAACAAACATGGACAAAAACAAAAATAAAAACAATATGCACACAATAGTGTTAAAGATATGTCTGCCTGAATAGATGTGTTTTTAAATGGGATTTAAAAACAGTGAGAGAGTTACTGTTACAGATATCGAAAGGTAGTAGGTTCCACAGGTAGGGAGCAGCGTAGCTAAAAGCTCGAGATCCCATGGTTGCCAAACGCATACGAGGAAGAACCAGGTTTAATGATGATAATGACCTCAGATTTCTAGAAGGAGTATAGGTTAAGAGAAGATTTGTTAAATATGATGGAGCCACGTTAGGTAATGTCTTATAAACGAAAAGCAGAATTTTACAATGTATGCGCTGTTGGATGGGAAGCCAGTGTAGCTGTTGAAGAACAGGAGTTATGTGGTCCATTGTAGGAGTTCTAGTTAGTATTCTAGCGGCTGAGTTTTGTACTAACTGTAGCTTGTGTAGGAGTTTGAGGGGAAGACCAAAAAAAAGAGCACTGCAATAATCTATGCATGTGGTGATGAGAGCATGTACCAAAATAGCAACGCTCCTCACTGAGAGGGCTGGGCAGAGACGGTTAATGTTTCGGATGTGGTAGTACGCTGTCCTGGTGATATTGTTAATGTGTGCTTCAAAGGATAGAGTGCTGTCAAGGATAACACCCAGGCTTTTAACTTGTGTTGAAGGGGAGATTGTGGAAACATCAATACTTAACAAAAAACTACTGGTCTTCGATAGAGTATTTTTAATGTCCACGAGGAGTATTTCAGTTTTACTTCTGTTAAGTTTAAGAAGATTATTTGAGAACAATAACTTAATTTCAGCTAAACAGTTTGAAAGAGAAAATGGAGGAAGGTCAGAAATAGGCTTGGAAGAAATATAGAGCTGGGTGTCGTCAGCATAGCAGTGAAATAGGACACCGTATTTCCGGAAAATATACCCCAGGGGCAGCAAGTAGATGATAAATTGTAAAGGCCCCAAAACTGACCCCTGAGGGACTCCTGCAGTGATGGGTGAAGATGCAGATTTGGTCTGGCCAAGCTGAACAAATTGAGTGCAGTGAGAGAGATATGAAGAGAACCAAGCCAAAGAAGTATCTACAATTCCAATGGACTTCAGTCTTTCTAATAGAATGTTGTGGGAGATGGTGTCAAATGCTGAGGTTAAATCGAGAAGTATTCAAATAGACAGGAGTCCTGAATCAGCTGCTACCAGAAGATCATTGGATATTTTAACAAGGGCAGTCTCTGTGCTATGAGGACGGAAACCTGATTGAAATTGTTCATATAAGTTATTAATTGACAGGTGGTTATGTACCTGTGCTGAAACAAACTTCTCTAGAATTTTTGATAGAAATGGCAGATTTGAAATTGGACGAAAATTATCAAAATTGTTTGGATCAGCACCTGGTTTCTTGAGTATAGGAGTTATTAATGCAGTTTTAAAAAGATTGGGGACTGTGCCAGAAGTCAGAGAAGAGTGGATGATCTCAGTGATGAATGGTAAGAGAACCGGAAGACAAACTTTGACTAATTGAGTTGGAAGGGGGTCTAACTGACAGGTAGTTGATTTCGATTTCCGAGTAACAGAAGCTATCTCATCGGCTGAAGGTAGTTTAAAACTAGAAAGAGGAAAGTTGAGTACGTGTGAAAGAGTGAAGGAAAAAGGAGCTTGAGGAGGATCAGAGACAAACAGAGATTTATGTAGAGATTATCAGAAAAATAAGTGAGAAGAGTGTTACATAATTCAACTGTATGTAACTGTAAAGGCAGAGAATCTGGAGGCCTTGAAATGTTTTTAACAACAGTAAAGAGAGTTCTTGTATTACCTTCATTAGGTGTGATTTGAATAGTACTCGGTTTTTGATGTGTTAACAGCGGTTTTGTATTGTTTCATATGGTCAGAATACATTTCTTTATGAACAACAAGTCCAGTTTGGATACACAAACGTTCTAGCCGGCGACTTTGAGCTTTTAGCCTACGGAGATCAGATGTAAACCAGGGGGCAGAATTAGCAAATGAAACAGTTTTGGATTTTATAGGCGCATGTATATTGAGTGGTGACTGCAGTGCTTCATTGTAATGAGATACCAGTCGATCCAGAGTTGCTAAGTAGTCTTTCGTAAGGAGAGTAGTAAGGTCAGATGTGAATGTTGTTATATCAATGTTCTTAATATTCTGATATGTGATGGTATGACGGTTATTGGGTTTTGCTAACATTAAACAGGCTTTAAAGAAAACCAGAAAATGATCGGAAAGTGTTAAATCAGAGGTGGTGAGACCAACAGGAGTAATACCAGAACAACAAACAAGGTCCAGTGAGTGACCTTTCAGGTGAGTTGGAAAATTTGTATATCGCTGTATGTCAAAACTGTCAAGACAAGACAAAAAATCCTTAGTGCATGCACTAGATTCATTATCAACATGTATGTTAAAATCACCAACCAGAATCACTTTAGGAGACAGAGAACTGATAAAGTTAAAAACATAGTAACTTTTTTAATGATTTTTCAATTAACCTTAGGATGACGGTATACATTAACAAGAGTGGTCGGAACTGGAACATTCATTTGTATAACCATAGACTCGAAAGAGGTAAACTCAGGTACAGAAACATGCGACACTTTCCATTTCTCATGATATATCACTGCTAAACCTACACCGCGACCAGTTGTGCGTGGTTTGCAAGCATAAGTGTATCCTGTTGGGGTAAACTGATTAAGCTCTGTAAAGTCATCCTTATGCTGCCAAATCTCAGTTAAATACAGGAAGTCAAACTTATGTTCACATAATAAATCGTGAAGCATGAGACCTTTAGTTATGAGTGATCGCAAGTTCCATAGACCAATAAAGAGAGTAACACTAGAAACAGTACCTGTTTCAGCAGACCTGATGGGGTGCGCCAACACATTATGGTCAACAGATCGTGTAGTTTTTCTAGTTGGACGAGGTTTGAAGTCCAGAGTGAGCGTATTGCCCTCGTGTCGTCGAAGTTGTAATTCCGACGAGAGCCCCGGTGAACATATTTACGGCGAGGTATGTAAATAATATCCTTATGTGGAAGCAGTGCTAATGGTGGCTGAAAGTGACAAGACCAAAGTTGAAGAAGTTCCGATGCCGTATAGCGTAGTATTGAAGCTACTGGATTACAGATGAGTGAAAGAATGATCCAAGCAAATATAGCTAGGACATGCAAGCCTCATATTTCCCTTTAATTAGAGGCCCAGGGCAGTAGGTCACAGAAAGATGGTGTGACACTCAGCTCAGAAAGCAGCTACAGTAAAAAATGAACTCAGATGCTAGTCTGCACCTGGTATCCACCAATAGCGCGAACAGCCGACAGGTAGTCGCGGACAAAAGCCGGTTGTCGCCGGTAGCCCTCAGTGGTCGTCAGAGCAGCCGCCACGTTCACCAGTAGCCAGAGCAGCTGCCGGTAATCGCCAGTGGTCTCAGTAGATAGAGCAGCCGCCAATGGTCATCAGTAGCCGCAATACCACCAGTGTCCATGGCCGAGGATCGCCATGGACACTGAATAGTCAGAATAGCCGGAAAAGCTGCGATAGCCCTCTCATACGCTTGTGGACTTTAAGGTTTGAAAGTAAGTACACTTACTTTAAACATTGTGCTCGAAAATTGCACAATTTTAAAATCCTATGTGCAACCCTAGTAGAAAGGCATCAACTCCTACAGGCATACATGGGTGCTGGCAGCATATTTCCTCCACTGATTCAGACGAACAATGGAAATTTCACTGTTGTGACTATAACAACAAAATTAAAGAGGCAGGTTCCAGATTTGACTTTGCATCCAACAGAACAATTGTTGCAAATGATGTAACTGTGAAGGGCACTAGGTATAAAAAGGGAATGTATGTCATCAGTGGTATAAGAGATAATGGGTTGTTAGTTGGTGGAGGCAAGCTTATTTTGATTCATTGTGATTGCCAGGTATATTTTGTTGTAAAAAGTTGCCAGACTGTCCATCTACCTGCTCTGGGTATCCATTCATTGAAAGAATTAGAGCAAGACTCTTCTTTCATGTGTGTTAGGCATGAGGACCTTCTTGATTACGATCCTTTAGTAGAGTACACGGTGAATGATTTATCAGTAATAATTCTCCATCACTCATTCCCTGCTTTGTAGTGCAATGCCAATGAATATAGAGGAGATCACTGAGGCAATCCTTACAGCACTACCAAATTTGCCAGAACAAACTTTATCATCCATTCTGGAGAAACTGGCCAGTATAGGAGTAAAGCATAAGTCAGACTTGAGTTTGGTTAAAGAAGAGGATCTGCAAGATCACCTCAGACCTATACAGTGTCGCAAACTGCTGCAAGCATGGAGCACTGAGGGTAATGAATCTGAATGTTTCTAGTATTGTTTGAAGCGTATTAATTAATTTGAGAAACTTTGTATCCAAATAGTTGTACTGGTAATAATAATAGTAATATGTTTATTAAATAAATCACCCCTTTTGTTTATGTTGTTGGTCAACAGCAGGGGTACAGCAGTTGTTCAGCCAGTGTCCTGTGATGCATCATCTGTGGGCATGTCATGGAGTTCATGTCACCAGAATTCCTCTTCCAGCTCCAGCACCCCTAGACAACCAGCACATCCTCCACTGTGGATCTTGATCTTGGCCTGACAGTTTCAATGTGCCATGGAGCAAGATGCCTGCAGGAATCAAAGGAGCAATAGCTATGGAGCAACGCCCAAATCCTCGAGATCGTAGACAAATGGTTAGAATTGTAGTCGATGAAATGAGACTTAATGATGCTAATCCCTCAAGATCAGACTGCCAAAGTGTTGCAAAGATGATAGTCAAGCAATACCCCAAAAGTTTTGCAGACATTTTGAAAGATGGTACCAAACTTGGGAGTGGTTATGCTTCACTTGTAAACCAGCTGAAAACACGTGTTGAACAACTGAACCGTGACAATTTTGTGGCCCGATGCAGGAGAGAGAAAAGGCTCTCCAGCTTATCAAGCAGTACCAGTACAAGACAAAGAGGGCCATCAGACCAGTATGGGTGCATCAGGTGGCAGCCTGACTGTCCCCTATGAGAAACTGAATCCAGTCTGGAAGAGAAACAGAAGGAAATGATAGACCTATACTCTCATTCAGCAGGAGCTGAGAGGGAGCACCTTACCCAGCTCATGCAAATAACATACTATTTACAACGTAAAGCCATAAATGCTAATCCAGCACCATCCATAATGAAGCTTAAAACCAGCTGGCCATATCTCTTTACACTGAAAGAACTTTACAATAATTTCAAGTTACTGACAGACATCTCTATCCTTGAAGATGGCACTAGGGTTGTAGATTTTCTTGAGTAACTGGGTCATGTTTTACACCAAAACAATCTAGACTGATAAATGGCACTGCAAGATATTTAAAAAATATTTATTTTTGAATTTAGGGTGATGGACTAAGTGTGAGGTGATAAATTGATGTGAATGGGGAGGGGGGTTTTATCATTCATGGTATATTACTGTGAATTTAGAGTACTTTATTGCCAACTTTTTTGCCAATAATTTACTGTAAATTTTACAAGCAATTTTTTACAGTGTAACCATACATCATGGCAACTGCCTTAAATGAAATGATAAATGAATTCTTTGATCCAGCAGTGCTTGATTATAAACATATTACTTCCTGATAATACAGAGGAAAATGGTGCTGTGGTCACTTCTGACAGAATTGAGATCATGTTTACAAACATGTCCAAATTCACAAGAAGGCCTGTTGGACGCATATGTGAAAGGGTTCTAGAGATGGCTGACTGCTATGACAGCTTCCCAGACTTCCGGTCTGAATTCAATTCAGTGTTAGAAAGCAACATATGGATTATGGACATTGTTTAGCTCATGTTCAGCTCTCATTTGCCCTTGCTTGTTTTAGAGATAATTTTACAGGCAATTACATTTAGTTTGACCTTTTTATCTGCGTTATTTTTTTGGTGGTGTTTATATACAGCACATATTTTTCTTTCAAACAAACCAAAAGTTGAAACTGCCACAAAAAAGTTTTGTTATACTGTGAAAATCATTGACCAACTTATTTCTAAGTTTTACTTCTTTAAATATTTAGTTTATGTAGTTTCTTAATGTACTTATACACTGCACTGTTTTCTCTTGCAGAACTGTTAGGTATTCATGTAAATAGGTTTATGTATTGTTTACAGTACATGTGCAATTCAGCCTGAACAATTCTCACTTATCCAGACTGCTGTATATATGCTTTTATTAGCATAAAAGAGGGTACAATTACATTCAATAAATGTTTATTGGGAAGAAGGTGCAGTACAATATGTTTTGTTAAATGAAAATGATTTTGTACTGTATAATGCAGGTCACTTATAAAACAACACTATACATAAACTCAAAGTTATACCTGATCTGATGAAAAGTGAAGGGTAGGTGTGTTAAATTTTGTGACAAGGCTGGGCAATACCTCACTAATACTTGTTTTAGTGAGGTGTGTTTTAATAACAGTTTTTGAGATGGAATTAGACTACACTACCTGAGATTTGAATAATGTCTCTGCTATATAATCAGAATTTTGCACTAATTTTATAACCATTGTTAGGTCTTCTTTATTATTTATAAATGCATCAGGAGAAAGAAAACTGATATTCCAGTTTAAATTATTATTATACATTAAGACACCAGTAACACCATGTAATAATGAGTACACATCAGAGCAACTGATAAATGGGGACAACTACAGCCTATCTTGAAATATTTTCAAGTATCAGTGTTCTTAGTGAGGTGTATAGCTTCAAAAGCATCTGTCGAATCATCCCATCCATTCTCCTATATTAGTAAGACACAGATATCGAAAACTGTCTCATCACAAGGGAGCTGACTCTTGGGTGTGCACTCTTCCTTGCACACATCCACCTGCTCAAGGTAGGTGACAAGATTAATCCGGAGGGTGATGCGGTATGGGCCGATGAATCTGGGAGAGAGTTTCCGTGATTCTGTCTATAGGTGTAGGTTCTTGGTAGATAGCCATACCTTTTCAGTCGTCCGGAGGGTGTCGACGACGATGTTGAAGGGTGGAGCGGGTGTTGGAACGTCGGATGGCATCATTTGTTTGGTTCCAACTGTTGGGCCGACGGTACTTCAACCTCCGGTTCCTGATGGTCAAACATCGGAGGCTGGAAACCGTAGCATGTCTCAAATGGGCTTAGATTGGTGGCGGATGAGATGCGGAGGTTGTGTGACAGTTCTGCCCAAATGAGGTAGCGGGCCCAGGAGCACTGGCAATCAGCGACAAAGCACCTCATGTAGTGCTCCAGTTGTTGGTTGGTCCGTTCCGTCTGACCGTTAGTCTGTGGGTGGTATCCAGAAGACAGACTACAGGTGGAATTGATCAGACGGCAGAAGGCTTTCCAGAACCGCAATGTGAACTGGGGCCCCCTGTCCGAGACAATGTCCCTTGGGAGCCCATGCAGGCGGACTACATGTTCTAATATCAGTTTGGCTGTGTTTTTGGCTGACGGGAGTCCGGGAAGGGCAACCAGGTGGACAGCTTTAGAGAACCTGTCGACGAGGGTGAGGATGGTGTTTTTTTCCTCGGAAACCGGCAAGTTTTCCTGGTGATGGTTGGTTGCTGTCCTTGGCCCTGGCGCACACTGGGCACGCCTGGACGAACTCATCAATGTCTCAGAAGGCGCGTTGGATGAATTGTACAGTGCGTCGCCTTCCGGGGTGGCCAGAGAGGAGGGAGGAGTGCCCCTATTGAAGAACTTCCGGCTTGATGATGTCGGGCACATAGAGTCCCCCGGGCGGCACACCTGCCGGTTCGGTCTCTGTAGCCTGTGCCTGGCGAACCCTCGTCTCTATATCCCAACGGAGCGGTGCGAGGATCTTGGTGGATGGCAGAACAGGCGCAGGATCCGCCCGAGGGACGTCTTCCTCATACTGTTGTGAAAGGGCGTCAATTTTGGTGTTCTTGGACCCCGGGCGGTATGACAGGTGGAAGTTTTCAAAAAACAGAGCCCACTGCGGCTATTTGGGGTTAAGCTGTTTTAATGTACGGATGGTCATGAGGTTCTGGTGATCTGTCCAGACGATGAATGGCTCTCTGGTGCCCTGGAGCCAGTGTCGCCATTTCTCCAAGGCCCACTTTATGACCAGCAGCTCGCGGTCCCCTACTCCGTATCGCTGCTGAGTGGGGTCAAATTTCTTGGAGAAGAAGCTGCAGGGGTGCAGCTTCTGGTCTGGACCTCGTTGGGAGAGAACGGCCCTCGGCGCCCACGTTCGACGCGTCCACCTCCACAACGAATGGTTTGTTGGCATCTGGATGAAGAAGGATGGGAGCCGTAGTGAAGCGGCGGCAGAGTTCACGGAAGGTGACGATGACAGTGGAGGTGAGGTGGAAGGGGTGAGATGATGGTCGCATCAGAGCAGGTAATGGAGCTGCAACCGTACTGTAGTCCCGGATAAAGCGACAATAGAAGTTCGCAAACCCGAGGAAAGGCTGGAGTTGTTTGAGAGTCTTGGGTAGGGGCCAATGACTCACAACCTCCAGCTTCTGCGGACCCATGGCCAAACCCTGGGCCAGATGACAAAGCCCAGGAACGTGGTGGAGCGCTCGTGGAAAGCGCACTTCTCAATTCAATTCAATTTTATTTCTATAGCTCTTTTAACAATGGTCATTGTCTCAAAGCAGCTTCACAGAAATGAAAAGAAAATGAAAAAAATTATGGAAGTGTATACATGTGTAAGAAAAATGTGTATAGATAATGAGATTGTCCCTGATGAGCAAGCCAAGGGTGACGGTGACAGTGGCAAAGAAAAACTCCCTGTGATTGCAATAGGAAGAAACCTTGAGAGGAACCAGACTCAACAGGGAACCCATCCTCATTTGGGTGATAACAGATAACAAAAATTGTATAACATCATGTGTGCTATGCAGCTGAAAGTTTGATATAACAGAAGTTATTTAAAATAACACAAAGTCCAGTTCAGCACAGGTATGAGTCAGCAGGTGCAGAGGGCAGATGGGCTCTGGATCACTGGGAGCTCAGGAGCAGCATGTGTAGATCCAAACCAGAAGTCTGGAGTTTTCTGATCTTAAGGAGCGTGGTGGATTGTAACGTATCAGAAGACTGGTTAGGTATGTGGGAGCTAGACCGTTTAGAGCTTTGTACGTAAGTAATGCTATTTTGTAATTAATTCTAAACTGAACAGGTAGCCAGTGCAGGGATGATAATATTGGGGTTATATGATCATATTTTCTGGATCTAGTGAGAACCCTGGCGGCTGCATTTTGGACTAACTGTAGCTTGTTAATTGAGGATGCAGGACAGCCATCGGTCATTGTAGGCGCTCCGGAGGTCCAACTTAGTGAAGATGGTGGCACCAGAGAGGGCGTCCAGGGCAGAGTTGGTAAGAGGCAATGAATGTCGGTTCCTGATGGTCATGTTGTTTAGCCCCCGATAATCAACACAGGGGCGTAAGATACCATTGCGCTTCTTCACGAAGAAGAACGGGCTGCAGGTGAAGAGGCTGCAGATGAAGAGGAAGGCCAGATGGTATCTTGGCAAAGTCCAGTAGAAACATATTCCTCCATACCCTGCGTCTCGTGGCTGATAATGAGTAGAGGTGGCCGCGGAGTGGCACGGAACCTGGCTGAAGGGCAATGGCAAGGTCGTAGGGACAATGAGGAGGTAGATGGGTCACCCGTCTTTTATAGAACACTTCAGCCAGGTCCCAGTAGGCTGCCAGGATGTTGTCTGAGTCGACTTCGGGGGCCTCGGACTCCCTAGAACATGTCCCAGCCCAGAGCAAGCCGACCCCCATTGTAGGATCCGACTTTGTGTCCAAGAGATGAGTAGGACGTGACGTAGTAACCAGGGATGTCCAAGAATAAGAGGAGGCGATGAGATGGGGGTGAGGTAGAATTGGAGTTGTTCTTGATGTTGGTCGATGGTCATGTTGATGGGTTGGGTTTGGAAGGTGATTGGACTGGTAGGGAGGGGACGACCATCGACAGATGTGATAGTTATGGGCTGGGATAATGCGTCGATCTTTGCCCCCAGTTTCTTGGTGTAAGAAGAGTCAATGAAGTTACCAGCAGCACCGAAGTCGATGAATGCGGTACTTCTGACCCGTTTGTGGCCAAACTGGAGGTCTGCGCTTACCGTGAGACGAGAATCATTGGTCAGGGTGGTGGAGAGGGAAATGGAGCCTGGTGAGTCACTCTCATTTCTCACCGGGTCTGCGCGTTTCCCGGTCGCAGAGGACAGATGGCTTGGTGGTGGGCAGCCGACCCGCAGTATGCGCAGAGCCCCTCTCTGAATCGGCGTTCCCATTCTGCAGCGGTGAAGGAGGCTTGATCTCGACCTGGATGGACTGCCGCTTCAGCACCTTCCTCAACCACCGCCGATGGCACCACTACCACCACTGCCACTACCACCACTGCCACTACCACCACTGCCAACGGCACCTCCACTACCACTGACAGCACCACCACTATCCATGGAGCAGCCGCAACAGCCACAACAACACGTCCTCAACAGCCAGCTCCGCCCATGCATGACACAAGACAGCCAGTGGCACAGGAGAACCCACCGAACGCTGGAGAGACTGAGCAGTCATCAGCAGCTGCTGCAGAGCACGAAGGACTGCGTGCAGATGTGCACAGCCTTCGAGAGCAGATTGCTTCACTGGAAGCATCTCTGCCATCTCAGCGCGTGGAACTTGGAGTCCCTGACAACCCTCTTTCATCCATCCAGGATGAGGATGACCAAGATGGGCAGCAAGGTGCAGCGGGCATTGAGATTCAGCTACCAATGGTCGAGTTGGCTGGTCCCACTGGCGATCCGGTCCTGGTACATCGGCCCTGCACTCCTGCCGTCATGAAAGAAGTGCACAAACAACTCCAATACCCACGAGAGATGGGGGGAAAGAAGTTTGGAGAAGAGCTCACTCAGTTCTGTCAGGAGTTCCGCCCGACCTCGAATGAGCTGAGATGACTGCTCGGACAAAAGCTTGGAGTGGACATAGCATGGATGAAGGTAACATGGTCTGAAAAACTTACAGTTGTGGCCAAGCCACTCTGGGAAGCCCCTGAAAACACAGCAAACAGCCAACTGATCAGTGGGATCATTGACGCCATTATGAAAGCCTTTCCAGTGCAAATAGACATGACGAAGATCTCAATGTGTAAACAACAAGTTGGAGAAACAGTTTCCCAGTACTTGACATGTCTGATAGAAATCCATGATGTGCACAGTGGGCTGGAGAAGCCGCCTAACATGGCTGGCGCTGACGTCACACCTTATGAAGCACACCTGAGGAAAAGGTTCATGAATGGACTTAAGGAGGATATTGCAGAGAAAGTTAAGGACACATGCATCACATGGTACACGGGGAAACTCACGTTGATTGAACAACATGCCATTCACGCGGAAAACCCTCTAAACCTAGAAAGAAACAACGAAAGCGTGATGGTGAGAGTCATGCTGCACAAAAGGCCCTGCTCCAGATGGTTATTGTCCAGGCCCAGCGAGATGAAGGATCAGATTTCAGAGGCAGAGGCAAGTGGCATGGACGAGGACGTGGGAGGAGCAGAGGACGTGGACGAGGAGGACAAAATGGATGCTTCGTGTGTGGTTCTAGCAATCATATTATATTTTTCTTATATTATATATTTTGTATTATATAAATATATTCTTTCTCAGCTAAATTTACTTTCTATTTTTTTTTTCAGATTTATTGCCTATTAATAGTCTTTTATTTAAAGGCCACAGGCAGTCATCTAAGCATTTCACTGCATATCGTATTGTGTGTGACTGTATATGTGACAAATAAAATTTGAATTTGGAATTACGGTAGAATTAGAATAAAAGATGTTCCTAGCTCGTTGTGGGCACAAAACAAATATGATGTGGGGTAAATAAAAAATTGCCCGTCAGTACACATCACCCCAAAATGTGATTATAGGCCATGTAAACAACAGTATCCTTTAAAACCTGAGGCTATAACCGGAATCACCCTCGTCTTTAATGACCTGCTTGATGCTGGCATAATAGTTCCATGTAAAAACTGTCTCTTCCCAATCAAAAAGATCAGAGCTCCAGGAGAGCCGGAGGAGTGGCGATTTGTGCAAGATCTAAAAGCAGTAAATGGTGCTTGTAAAGTTAAAATTGCTACGGCTGGTACGTGTGAGGCAGGCTTGGAGGACCCAAAAGCAGACACAACAGGTTTAATGCAAACTGAGAAGGCTAAACAGACAGAGAAGTATGATCAAAAAAGAAATCAGTACTTGGGGTGCTGTCTGAAATGAGCTGTGACGTGGCTTGGTAGTGGCTCTGGACAGGGGATATGAACAAGTGACACAGAGCGCAGAATGCGCATGCTGAATCTGGTGTGCAGTTTGAGAGAGAGCAGCAGCAGAGTGAGGAGATCGGAGTCAAAAACAGAAGCAAAGGTTCAAAGCCGGTTTATCAGTTAATGTAGCGAACAAATCCGACTCGCGAAGCTAAGGACGTAACCAGAGAATAAAAAAAGGTCAACAACATGAAAGGCAAAAGGTATTATTGACAAAACACTAGACACAAAAACACTAGGCTTTGGGCATGCAATAATTCGACACCAGATGGATGTTCGTGGGCGAGTTGTATAGAGTGAAAGTGATTAATGAAATACAGAGCAGGTGTGCTCATGCCGGTCAATGAGGTGGCAAAACAGAAGCCATGAATGGAATGTGGAAAGGAGTTGCAGGTGATCATGGCTTGGCTTGAGCGGAGGGCATGACGTGGCGTATTGTTACAGTACCCCCCTCCTATGGGTGCCACCGGGCGTCCTGGCTGGTGCTTCTGGTTGTTGCCGGTGGAAGTCGGAGATTAGAGTTGGGTCGACAATGAACCTGGCGAGGACCCAACTTCTTTCTTCTGGCCCGTAACCCTCCCAATCGACGAGATGCTATAGGCCCCTGCCTCGGCGTTGAGCTCTTAGCAGTTTGCGCACTGTAAAAACCTCACCCCCCTCAATGAGTTGTGGAGAAGGGGGAGGGGGTGTTTGTTGGGATAGGGGAACCAGCTGCGAAACATGAAACGTGGGGTTGATGCGGCGTATAGAAAGGGGTAGGGAAAGCCTGACGGAAACAGGGTTAATTACTTTGGTGAGCGTGAATGGTCCGATGAATCTGGGAGACAATTTGTAGGAGGTTGTTTTGATGGGAATGTCTCGGGTGGACAGCATCACCCTCTGACCCACTCTGTACCTGGGGCTGCCGAGCGGCATCGGTCAGCTTGCCGTTTGAAGGTGCTGATGGTGCATAGGAGACAGGTTCTGGCCTGGGACCAAACTCTCTTGCAACGGTGTACAAAAGACAGGGCCGAAGGTATGGTTACTTCCTCTTCTTGGGATGGGAACACTGGTGGCTGATAGCCTAAGCAGCATTGGAAGGGAAAGAGGCCTGTGGCATAGGTCGATATAGAGTTGTGCGCATACTCAATCCAGGGGAGTGTCCTGCTCCACGTAGTTGCATTTTGTGAGGCCATGCACCTTAGGGCCTTTTCCAGTTCCTGGTTCAATCTCTCTGTCTGCCCATTTGACTAGGGTGATAACCAGAGGATAGGTTGGGTGTTATTCCAATTAGTTTTCAAACTGCCTTCCAGAACTCTGCTGAGAACTGGGCAGAGACAATGTCGGAGTGGAGGCCATGCAAATGGAAGACATGGAGGATCATCAACTCAGCCGTTTCCTTGGCTGATGATGCTTCGGCAAGGGAATGAAATGGGCAGACTTGGAGAAGCGATCAACTATGGTCAGTATACAGGTATTGCCATCTGAATTGGGGAGGCCGGTAACAAAATCCAGAGCGATATGAGACCACGGCCAGCGAGGAGCTGGGAGAGGATTCAGGAAACCAGCAGGAGGTTTGTTGGTTGACTTGTTCCTGATGCAGGTGTCACAGGCTGTCACAAACCAAAAATTCATAGATGGCCACCAGAACCGTTCCTGAAGGAGGGATAGGATGCGGGCTCTCCCCGGGTGACAGGTAATTCAAGAGCTGTGTCCTCATTCCAGCACCTGAGATCATACGAATGCTGGGACAAGGAGAAGGCCGGTGGGAATGTTGCTTGGACCTGGTTCCCGATTGAGCACCTTCTTCACTTGCGATTCAATATCCAGGAGTGTGGCCACCACCAGTCAATGAGGAGGTAGAATTGTTTCACTCTGCAATGGTTCTTGGGCATGGAGAACTGTCGAGACAGGGCATCAGGTTTTATGTTTTTGGAACCAGGGCGGTACGAGAGCATGAAATCAAAGCAAAAAAAGGATAGACTCATTCTGGCTTGACGGGCATTAAGTCTCTTGGGCTGATCTGAGGTATTCCAAGTTCTTATGGTCGGTCCAGACTACGAATGGAGAGGCAGCTCCCTCCAGCCAGTGTCTCCACTCCTCTAGGGCAAGTTTAACTGCCAATAGTTCCCGATCTCCTATGTCATAATTCTTCCTAGCAGAGGAGAGATGATGGGAGAAGAAGGAGCAAGGGTGTAACTTGTTGTCCTTTAGGGATCTTTGAGACAAGACAAGCCCCAACTCCTGACTCTGAGGCGTCCACCTCCACCACAAACTGGAGGGATGGATCCAGGATAATTAGAATGGGTGCAGATGTGAATCTATGCTTTAGGTCGGTGAATGCATCTTCAGCTTGCTTGTTTCAGAGAAAGGGAACTTTAGTGTAGGTTAACAAGGTGAGAGGCGCTGCCACTGAGCTGTAATTTCTAATGAAACGCCTATAAAAATTGGCAAACCCCAAGAATCGCTGGAGATCTCGTCTTGTGGTGGGTGTGTGCCGGTCAGTGATGGCAGTTAACTTAGATGGCTCCATCTGAAGGCTGGAAGGGGCAATGATAAAGCCAAGAAAAGACACAGACTCTCTGTGGAATTCACACTTCTCTGCTTTGACATAAAGTATATTTTTGAGGAGTCTCTGCAAGACCTGTCAGACGTGCAAAAAAATGTTATTAAAAATTTTTAAATTAAAATGTCATCCAGGTACACAAAAACGAAGATATTCAGAAAGTCTCTTGGGACGTCATTAACCAGGGCTTGAAAAACAGCAGAAGCATTGGTCAGCCCGAAGGGAACCACTAGGTACTCGTAGTGGCCTGTGGGCATGTTGAATGCGGTCTTCCATTCGTCCCCCTCCCTTATCCTCACCAGATGATATGCATTCCGCAAGTCCAGTTTGGTGAACATGCATGCTCCTTGCAAAAGTTCGAACGCAGTGGACATGAGGGGAAGGGGATAGCGATTCTTGATAGTGATGGCATTCAGACCGCGGTAGTCGATACAGGGACGAAGGGACTTGTCCTTTTTATCCACAAAAAAGAAAACAAGCAACCTCTTGGGGGGTAGTACCTGGGAGGAGGTCGATGGAGCAGTTGTAGGGTCTGTGGTGCGGCAGAGACAAAGCATGTGTCTTGCTGAACACTTGTGTGAGGTCTGGGGGTTCTTCCTTGGTAACAGGGTGTGAGGAGTGGGCTCTGGCAGAGTGGAGACATGAAGACAAACAGGCAGGGCTCCAATCAAAGATGGTGTTCTTGGCCCAGTCTATGCTGGAGTTATGTCTGAGCAGCCAGGGAGCCCCCAGGACGACATGAGCATGAGAACCCTCCATGATAAAGAAAGAGATTGTCTCAACATGGTTGCCAGAGATTCAGAGTGAGGGGGAGTGCGGCAAGTGATGGATGGTAGAGAACTTCCGTCGAGAGCCTGGACTTGGTCAGATCCTGAGTCAATGAGTGCTTTGAGTGATTGGGACTTGTTCTTGAAGATGATCATGCTGGGAAGCAAGGGGTGTTGGCCTGAATGATTTCTCTGAGAGAGGTCCTCCAAGACTCCCAGTTTCATTGGAGGGCCTTTTGTTTTAACGCGCACTGAAGGCAGAAATGGCCTACTTGGCCATGCACAGTAGAAGCAGGCCGCTTGATCCCGCCGATGTTGGCATTCATCGAAGCGACCTGCTAGATCCATGAGTCCATTTAGGTCTGAAGGGTCTCGATTTAAGTCTCAGCATCTGCTCAGCTGCCTCCTTGTCGGAAAGTGAGTGATCAAAGACTCTCTTCATCTCCTTGGTGAATGCGGTGTAATTGGTGCAGTAGGTGTCGTTGGCGTCCCATAGTGCCATTCCCCACTCACGTGCTCTTCCAGAGAGAAGGGTGATGACATAGGCTATTTTGGAGCATTCAGTGGGAAATGTTGAGGCTTGTAACTCGAGAGAGACGGGAGCACTGCGAGAGGAAAGCTCGGCAGGTGCCGCGTTCCCCGTTGTAGGACTGCGGGGGGGGGCAGGCGAGGCTCTCGGAGAGGTGGTGGTGGAGAACAAACTGGAGCTGGGGGTAATGAGACCTGAAACTGTTCAATCCGAAAATTAAGCGCAGTGAGAGTGTCCGCCATAGACCTTAGGTTTTGATTCACCAGTTGAATCTCCCCGTGGTGGGTGCCGACGAGGGTGCCCTGTGCCTCCAAGGCGGTCCTAGATTGACCTAAATCCGCTGGGTCCATGCTGGCCAAATTATTCTGTCACGGCTGGTCCATGTGAAGCATGCTTGGAGGACCCAAAAGCAGACACAACAGGTTGGATTCAATATAATCGATTTTAATGCAAAATGAGAAGGTTAAACAGAGAGAGAAGTATGATCAAAAAAGAAACCAGTACTTGGGGTGCTGTCTGAAATGAGCTGTGGCGTGGCTTGGCAGTGGCTGTGGACAGGGGTTATGGACGAGTGACACAGAGTGCAGAATGCGCAGGTTGAGAGCGAGCAGCAGCAGAGTGAGTGCGACTGTGTGGAGAGATAAAGGTAGCAGCGCGCGTGCTGAATCTGGTGTGCAGTTTGAGAGAGAGCAGCAGCCACAGAGCTCGATTCAGTCAAGAATCGAGGGAGATTCAGCTGCTAGGAGCTCTTCACACGGACATTTTCTTCAGTGAAAGGCTCCTATTAAACGGTGTAGTTTTGCGAATCAGGCTGATTCACTCAAATGACCAATTCTGTCTCATGCATCCGAGCAATCATGACTATAGTTTGAAAATATTAGGAGCGTCTCTCTTCATCAAAAAGGTCTCAGTCTCCGCCGCTGTGCGTCTAGGTCACGAAGCGCCCTTGACACGAGGCAATGCCTTGTACCCCATCTCCCGTATAAACGTGAAAACCTACTCTATTCCGGAAAATTCACGCGTGTGTAATCATGAGAATCTGTTTCTGGGGGCTATGCCTAAATACGTGGTGTGGGCTATGGTGAATCACTATGCGTTCACCGGTAGATGTGACCTTTCACCGTTTAACTTTATACACAACGACATCGAATATCTGGCACTGTGCCAGGACGGTAGACAGATCCCCACCAATGCGTTTCAACCTCAATTCAACAAAGGACTGGCCGTCAGAGAGTTTTACAACATATTTACAGTTACAGGGAGACATCTGAAAGATCTACCACTCGCCATCGACAGACAGGATTTCCACAAGGGGTACGCTTTATTTGTTTTTAATCTCAGCCCCTCTGAAGACACGGAGGCAGTGTCTCCTATATCCACAGGATCTTTAAGGCTGGAGTTACGTTTTGGCACACCACTACCCCACACGACTACGCTGATAGTGTACGCCTGCTACAATTCGATTCTCGAAATAAACTCTAAAAGAAATGTCCTACTCGACTATTACTAAGTTTATTCTGACAGATGAAAAAAATTAACAATAATCAGCTGGAAAATATTCTCCGTCATCTAGTGGGAAACGCGTTCAGTGGCGTTTATGCCTCTGACGAGCTACCTTTGCTACCGAAAAGTTTATCGACCTGCCTATTTCATAGTTAACACACACCCGCGACACATGCCAGGGGAACATTGGCTAGCTCTCTCTCTGGACAAAGACGGAGGAGCGAGCTTTTTCGACTCCTTTGGTTTCCCTCCTGACTTTATGTATTATCCAAAAACAATCCTGGATTTTCTAAAATCAGAGAGGAGTGAAAAACATTTTCTATCATAACAGACAGTTGCAGAGCCCGTTGTCGGCAGTCTGCGGTGAACACTGCAGAGGGAAGTGAAGCGTGTATTATCTGTCATAGGGCATGCAGGGTGGCGTACGCAGACGTGTTATCTTTGTATGGAGATGATGTGATAAATGACAGGATGGTGTCGGAGTTTATGAACAGATATCAATGTTGCATAAGGAATCGCAGAGCGGGTCAATTTAATCACACGGTCTGCTCACTGAAGATGTTTACCAAGTGTCATAATATGTAACTTGTAACATGATTCTTCTTCTTCTAAAGTTTTTTTTTTCATAAACCGTGATATGTAGTCAAAGAAAAAGACATAAACCATATAATGTATTCGAATCAATAAAGATTTTATTTTATTCAAACGATAAAAACAGTGTGTGGTGTATTTAATTATTCATGAAAGATTAACCCAACGAGGTGAGAGATTAGTAATACGCCTCTTCTCCTTCTTCTTCTTGATCTTCTTCTCATTTACTGTTACCAACGTTGTCTCGACCCTTTTCGGTCGCGAAGCCTGTTGTGTCGGCGATGTGTCGGTATCACCGCTGTAACTTTTACCCATCGAGCTGTCATCAGCGTCTTTAAATGATTTGATGTCCCGCCGCGCTTGACTGTTGGGGATGGTCGATAAGGGTATATTCAGGTTCGTGAGGGTCTGTATAAAGGCGTCCCAGCCCGTAGGTCGCCTCTTAAGAGACATCTTGTGGGTGCTCGTTAAATGTTTCATCAGGTCGACTATATGGGAACCGTTAATCACACGCTTCTTAAAAATAAACTCCTCATTTTCGTTCCATTCCCCCGGCCCCGATGCCTCGGATATCTTATGTAAAATATAACTGGCATTCCTCCTGAAACGAGGGTTAATGCAGTTGCTAACGTCTTTTAAAAAAGCGTCTTTCTTTGCCGGCTCCTCGACAAGGCCTTCTGCTTTTTTAGGTAAAGTCAGGGAGATCTCTCGAGTCTCACCTTGCTTCTGTTTTTGAAGATTAAGGAATCTTTGCAGGAGAACGTTGTACTTTTAAATTTTTTCGTCGGGTGATATTCCTTTTAGATCTAGGATCTCCCTCATTTTCTGATCCAGCTCATTTTCGGCTCTTTCTCTGATATTTTTACCGTGTTTAACCTTTCCGTTTGGATGGGTCTAGTTGGTCGGGGGAGATGAGATACATTTTCCGCGAGGGCATTGTTTTATTTAGAAATAGCACCGCTGATCAACTGCGCTACAAACGGTAGAGCCGTGCTAAGTAGAGGCAGGAGAACGCCACCTGTTTGAAGAATTTTTCTTTTCTTCGATACGGGCGTCTTCTTGTCAGCGACCAGTCTAATGTGCTTCTTCTGTCGCTAAAGCTTCTTATACTGATGTTTGGACACGGGAATATTCCCTTTCAAAAGGTTTAAAGCAACAGAGCTGTAATGACATCCACGGAACAAGTTTCCAAGATAGTTTTACGTTGACACGGAGGGATGGAGACTAAAGATCTGAGCAGCGGCATGTTTCTTTTCATACGAGCAGAGATTTTATTTATTTTTTTTTTTTTAATGGTATAATTTTTGGGGGGTATATACACGCAAGGCGTCTCTGCGGGCAGTAGGCCGGCTCTTAGTCTGAAGTGGTCTGGGCAGGAGGGTGTCAAGTCTAGTAATAAATAGCTGTGAGGTTTATTTGTAGCGTCTTCGTAACTCTCCAGAAAGAAAGCCCTCTGCCTCGGGAATATCTGATTTGCTAATATAGACATCTGCAGCTTGTCACGGGGGTTTTTAAATAAAATAAGATGAGTGCAGTTTAAGTTCAGGGTTCTGCTGTATTTGGAAAATGTTCTGAGCCAGAAACATAACAGACATATTCCTGTGATGCCGATACTGGGTGAAGATTTTTACAACTTCAGGATGGTCGGAGGCTTCCAAAACAACGTCGTCCAAATGATTTTTTTTATCTTGAGGAAAAATTGATTCATCATCAAAACAATCAGGCAGACCTTCTAAAAATGTTATCCTTTTATTCAACATTTTTTGCAATTCACTGTACATTGGTTGAAAACAGGTGTATATCCATACAATATTATCAGGCTCTGTATCCATAACATGTCTACAATTTTCCCACACGTTTTCCCTGATCCACTGGGTCCAACAACCAGACACGACATTGGTAATTTTAGTCTAGGGTCGAAAGTCGTTTCCTCCGCAGCCTCGAGGTGTGACATGTTTTTTTTTTCTCTTTTATTTTATTTAATAACCAAAAGATAAGCTCCCACCCCCAACCAGGAGACGTCTCTTGTCAAAAACAACGCGAAACTTTTTCTCGATCAAGGAGTTTTTCAAACGAAAACCTTTCTTCTCGCGAACAATGGTGTGTTGAGGCGTTGTGAGAAAACTCTCGTGCAAACCGTCGATATAATTTTCAACGAGGTCTTTCACGGTGTCGAAGTTGATTCTCTGACAGCACTCGTACGTCTGCGTGATCCCCTTAACACGTAGCACTAGCTTAGAGGCTCTAGTCTGATAGGCGTAACTTTTAGGACCCGCCGAGACAAATTCTTTTATTGTATCCCCGTCTAATTCGTCCGTTAGCTGACCTAAATAATTCCCCAGCTCGAGAGGGGTCTTGCCTTCTCTGGTTATATAGATCAGGCTGTTGGTGTCATAATACAAGACTCTCTCTTGCAACTGATCCAGATAATCAAAGAGTTTCAGACGACCGTAACCTGTTGTAAAGACTGCAATAAAAACATTCTGTTTTGTTAGGGGGAGCGATACAGCACCTGCTGTGCTGCCATTGTAACATCGCGACGTTCTCGTTTATAAAATAGTTAACATTGTAATTTCCTGAAAACATGTAATTAAAAAAGATTTCAGGCTCACTAACAGTGTTAATCATGTTAGAACGCTGAGCGAATTTACCCCAGAAGCTGTTCAGACAGAGTTTAGCCACTTGTCTTTTGGCCGGGTTGAATTCGATTTTGGAGGCATCTAACAGAATGCCCTGATTACAGTTATTTTCGTCTATGTAGCGCTGTTTGCCCTCCTCATCCGTAACCTCTGATGGATACCCGCTTGCCTCTTGTTTCCCTTTTAAAAAGGTTTTTATGTAATCCTTGAATAGATCGGCGCTCTTCTGATTAAAATGCCATATCTCAGTGATCTCTGCTATCACATAGCCTTTGTCTAAGGCGAGAGTAAACTCTGGCGTTATCTTGACCCCTGACAATGCTCGTTCCTCGTCGGTGTGTGTGCATGAACCTCTTTGGAAATTCAGATCAGTGCATGTACGGCAAAGAGTAAAAACCAATCTACCTTTCTCCGACCTATAAGGTAAAACAGGGAAAAACAAGCCTCTGGGAGGGTAAACTCGGGCTTTTATTAAGCCGAAATAATCCCGAGGGTTTCCAAAATCCTTGAAAATTATTTCAGGATGACCTACTGGATACGGGAATGTGTAATTCACATAGGGGTAGAGGGATGTCACGTCTACATAACTCACGCTTTCATCGGGGCTTGCCGTGTAACGCAGTCTCACAGAACAGGTAAGTCCACCGTACAACGCATCGCGGGGTGAGAACGGCTGGGGAGGATTATACCTTTTAAGAAAACTCTGCAAACCCTGATGGTTCTGTTTCATCTCCTCCCATGTATGCTCTCTTTTAGCAACGACTTTCACCCCGTGCATGTGCTGTAAGCGTCGCAGTTTCTCCTCACTTTCCTGGTTCATGCATTTGTATGTTTTATCAGTTAAAGGTTAGTGTCTTGAGGTGAAAAGCACTGTGTACACCCGTGATAAAAGCACCCCTGGAACTCATACACTGTTTTCACCCCGTTTACCACGGCGTAGCCATCTACATAATACCGGCCCAACTGTTTTTCACCTTTGTTCAGCGCGTGTTGGATAAAGATGTTCTCGCTGAACATGAGCCATTCTAACCATTGAATACTGGTGTCTGAATATCTTTTACACTGTTTCCTATAATCGTCGGTGTTCAATAAAATGTCTTGCGTTCTTTCTAAACCCTTAAAACTTACCGTTAGACGGTGAGGTTGAAGGAGAAGAAGACAAAGAAGAAGGTGATGGCGAAGTTCTCCGACGACGACGATCTCGTGGGTATCATTCGCTTGATCTCTCGTGTTCACGCTGAGCCTGAAGAGGGACCGTTCGCCTAGGTTGTATCGGCAAGGTGTCGCTTTTAGGCTGTTTCAGAGTTTGTTCTGAGGTTAAGGCTTCCGAGCGGCCTGTTGCTGCTGCTGCTGCCGTGGTTGCTTCTAGGGGCCCAGGGTCGGGGACGCTCAGCAATTCGACGTCTTCTACTAACAAAGAGAGAGACTATTCGTTATTTATTTTCATTGCAACAACAAAAAGTAATAATAATAACTCACTGTAGCTAGGATCAGACTGCTGCTGCGGGTATTGAGGGCAAGACGCTTACCCCTCTATCTCGTTAACACTTTCTGAAACAATATATATATATTTAGATTAATATGTTTGTTTTTTTCTCTAGGAAAAAAATATCTCAATAGACTCACATTAAACCCAAGGCGTAGACCCGACGGTTCAGCTGCTTTATAAAGCAGCATTTCTAGATCTGTAAATAAATAAACTTGGTTTATCTACAACATTTCCTTAAAAAAAAAAGCAGAATAAAAATACATACATACAAATAAATAAAAAGAAATAGAACTCACCGTCGTGAGGCTTGACAGACAGATTGTTTAAAACGATTTCTTTTTTTAAATGAAAAGACAACTTACAACCCATGTCAAAGTTTTTCTACGCCACCTCGTCCCCCCGTATTTTTTATACAACCCTCTTGTCACATCCCCAAGAACAAACACACACACACACACACACATATACATACAGAGGGTCATAAAAAAAACAATGTCAAGAACTTTCAGACCACTCTGTTAACTCCTCAACATACAAGTCTACCCATCAGTCATAAACACCCCCAACATTGTGATTAACTCTATTAGAAATTTTACTTTTAAAATCTCTAAGCAGCATCCTGTTTTTAACTCCATACAAGTATAGGTAGAAACAAGTAGGCCTACAACCCCTCTCTTTAGAACGACGAACGGATAATCAGAGTATTTCCCTCCTAAATGATCGTGACACATCATAGGTTAATAGGTTAATCATAGGGCCGAGGGTCGTATTAAGAAAAAAAATAGCATTTACTCCGTGCAACATTCTTAACTTTTTATTTTATTTATTTATTTATTTATTTATTTGGTTGGTATTAAACCCGTGCGCTGTCCGACTCCTACTCCCATTTTCTATGCGACGCATTCATCCCACCTTCCACGTGTCTCAGCTTCAACGCATCGTAAAGTGCCCTACTGTGAAATAGTTAGGACAACTACAGTATCACTACTTGCACTTGTAGTTATCAAGTCATTGTATTAAAACCATTTATACTTAGTGTGAATAGAATCTAATGGTATTTGTATTAGGCGTTAATATGTGCTAAACATGAGGATAAAAGCTAATAGAAATGCAAATAGGCCTACAGAAACTTTCTTTAAATACAAAAAAAATTGTTTGTGGTTAATTTATTACTGTACTGTAGCAAACATCAACATGACACTATTTATATGTCATAATACATACCATACATACGCATATTAGGAAGGAAGGTTGGGGCAAAAGCGTTTTAGTCATTAAAGTCGTTTAGTCATTAAAGTCGTTTAAAGTCATTATAATGCATGATTTAACAGTAATATTTAGATAATAATGTCAACAATATCAGCCTAAAGCAGCAGAGGCATGAAAGAGCCGCATGCCCCCGATGTAGGCTGTATAGTTAAATATATGCATATATATTAACAGAAAGATTGACACAAACATAAGACTTGACCCGAGTCCAACCTAGTGTTTTTTCAAACTAAGGTGTACTGTATGAAGCCTGCTGTCCCGCACGCACCAACTTTGCAACCAATCTGAAGCGCTGCTATTTTAATGTTATGACTTTTAATAGCTTTTGTTTTCTGTCACATTTTCACAATAAAACCTCACAATAAAAAGTTATTATATTAAGAACTGAAAATATTACAATAAATATGATTTCCACACGTTTACTTTAGTTGCTTGTTTTAATGTGCGCCTGAAACTGCGCCTGAAACATGACTGCCACCTACTGGTCTTGTATTTCCTGCGACATCGCATCTGTTGAATTCTCGCTGCGAGTCGCCATGAGATTCCTGTCCCGCAGACACGCATTTTTAACTGCCCCATCTGTATTAAAGTATATTAAAAGTGCTATTTGATCAAACCTAATGCAAGTATGTTAATGTCACTGTTATACTGACATTATTACCCTCTTTGCATAATACTATCACTGTCTCCACTGTTTAATGTCACAGCAGGTGCAATTGCGTGCAGCTTTTGCGTGTGTCTTCAGCTATCATTAAGAATGCACGCTTTTCCCCGCTAAATGCTGCAATTCGTCGCGTGTCATGCCACGAAATCCCACAAGCAACATTCAGAAATTTAAATAAATGTGTTGTGCTTCACTGAATATCCACCAGAAGGACTTTATCTAAAGCCAGACCAAGTACAATGAATAATTGTGTATAATTAATTAACTTAAAACAATATTGTTTCCGATGATGAAGCAAACATGAATTTTATTTAGTTTTACAATAGATCTTTCATGATGAATGTGTATATGTGCTTCATATTATGCCCTAAATCGTGCTTTAAAATTCATAATAAAAAGTTTCTTATATAGTTTTTGTAATGTCTTAACAGGGACAAAACAATGAAAGACATGGCAATGTATCGGTTTAAATGGTCTTAAAATTAATTAAATTTCTTGATAGAAGGCTATCTGATAGTGTTAATTATGCTAATGTCCTGATTCGTGAATATGCCAACATATCTTTGTTAAAACATAAAAATGTGTCGACATTGAACACCATTAGGAGACATGAATGAACAAAAAAATCTGTATTTTTAAGTAAATATTCTTTTACATGCACACAAAGATTAAAACAAGAAAAGAAGACATGCTGAGCTTCAGTTGGTTGTGATGCGGACAAAAGGTCTAGGAAGGAAACGGGTTTTGTTATTTTACAAAATCTGAATATATTCAGTAAATTTATGAATTACTCTCAAAGTATCAAATCCAACTATGAAGTCTGATTTAATTGGTACCATTAAACAATTAATTTCTATTTATTTTATGTTTTGCTGGTGAAATACATTTTAGGCAGAGACGTCTGCTCGGTCTTGTTAATTAATTTTAAACCCCTCAATTCTGGCAATTCCCCCATCAGCGAAAGCGGTTTGATAACTTCAAACCTATCGTGAATGAAATGTGAGAAGAGGGATTACAGTAACTGGGGCTTTCTGCGGGTGTTCACGCACTGTCGCGTTGTTTTCAGCGAGTAGCCTATATATTTGTTTGCATTTTATATTTAGCCTCTATTTGTATATTTTAGCCTATATATTTATATTTGCATTTCTGGGGAAGTATGTCTGTAGTTTTATCGATAAATCTGCTCATATCTGCGCACGCGTTTATCAGCCTTTTGATCAACGGCACTCACTTTCACTTGTGTTTATTGTTTAGTGTATATTTAAAGTGCATACACACATTCATCACAAAAGATCTATTGCAAAACAAAAAGAAAATAATTTTTGCTTCAGCATTGGAAACAATATTGTTTTAGGCTAACTTTATTAATAATTATAAACTTTTGTATTCTTTGTTGTACTTTGTCTTTTTGCACACTCGCAGGCATCTTTAAATTTGAACAGAAAATAATAGTGGGTTGGTAGGAAATTAAAGAGGAGGATCACGATGCCGACAAAAAATAATACCTAACCACCTTTCGTTAAACCGCTTTTTGACAGTTTTATTGCCCCTTTTATGACCTTTTATGACCTTTACGATGTTTTATAACCTAGAGGAATGATAAAGGGGGGGGATGTAACGATGCTTATGCGTTAGACATCGTTTCATTTATTCGTTGTAAGAAGTTGATTGGAGGTGTTTGGTGTTTTCTTTTATTATTATTATTATTATTTTCATCAGGGAAAATGAATGCTTGTGAGGGTATAATTTCGGGGCTGCCGTTGACGGCTGTGTACGAGTCATCTTTAACTAGAGCTCCGAAGAAACGTGTTAT
The DNA here is from genome assembly GCA_011419295.1 of Clarias macrocephalus. Lineage (NCBI taxonomy): Eukaryota > Metazoa > Chordata > Actinopteri > Siluriformes > Clariidae > Clarias > Clarias macrocephalus. The sequence continues at coordinate 47,119 of JAAGKR010003872.1, forward strand.
GTTTTTACGTAGAACTCAGCGACCACCGCGTGAATCGCTTCGGGAAGAGATGAGTCTGGATTTGGGCCCTAAGTGGGGATTTGTGTTTAAATATCTGGACAGGGAGATGTTTTTTTACCAACTGGAGAATGGTGAAACATTCAACACAGGTGTTGAAAAAACAACGATCACATCGAACGACTGGGGAGTATTCAACCTGATGGTTTTTAATCTACTTAAAGAAAAGAAGAAGATTAAAGGAACCTAACCAACAGAGAGTGAGAACTTAAATCTCTGGAACGAACTTGAAGAAGAAGAAGAAATTCAAATCGATGAAACAACAACAGCAACAAAGACTGTGCTGCAAAACGGCTCGAAGAAGAAAAGACTAATGAGAATAATATGGGAGACAAAAGCAGCGCCTACGGGTAAATGGTTTTACAGCGTGAACTGGGGTTTGCCCGGCGAGAACGAGCCAGAGTGACCGTGGAGTGCTTCAACACAGAGTGCGGAGTTTTCCACACGACTCTGAGCATCCCAGTCAACGGATCAGAATGCACGAAGATTACGGGGAACGAATCACGGGACTTTTCCAAAAGAGTCGTGATTGGAGGGACCAGGTCGTGATGCGACGCGTTCTCTTCTAGTACCGCCTCCTCCTCTTCAGGAGGATAGTTTAAATCCCTCTAGTTTTCAGCTTCGACACAACGGGTGCATTATCCGAATTTATGTCTTTGGTGTCATGGCGAACTCATCCTCACCACAACCCTCGATGCTTTCAACGGTGTCTGAAAGTCAGCCATCCGACTCAGGGGAGGGCCGTGAGTGCGCGCCGGTTACGCTATACTATGATGAGACAGACGGATGGCTTTCCTTTTTTTTCTGGACACGGTAAAAGCTGTGGCGACAAGGCTGTTATCTATAGTCTTGTATCGCTACCTTGAGGAAACCTGCTGCAACGTTGCAACGTTGACCATCCTAGTCAGAAACATCACGCGTGTCTGTGGGGTATTCCTGACGATTTCTTCCAAGACAACTTTGCCGAGGTACGGAAAAGACTGTGGACTGATCGTTTTATCCCGTCCATTTGGCTCTTTCTGGAAGCGAACAGTCTGTCACCAACGGACGAGTCTAAACTGCGCGGTGTGGCTGAGACCTTTCTGCATGAGTTGAGATTCACCCACAACATCGAAGACACTCTTTTACAAATACAGAAAGCGTTACCGGTGAGGACGAGACTACGACTAAGAACAGAAGCCTTGAACAAGTTGTGAACTTTTGGTACGGGAACGACGTCTGAAGAAGAAGAAAGCAAGAGAGAGAGAGAGAGAGAATGGGTAACTGTCTGAGAAAATGGAGCTCGTATATGCACGATTACCTGGTGATCAGCGAATTGCAGAGACTGATAGTTAAAGTAGTCGAAAACAGAGTCGACGACGCTTTCAAGTTTAATTCCCATTTCAGGTGTGTACCTGCGGAGGTAAAGAGATTTGAAGAGATTTTGTGCATCATTAGATCTGCAACCGGTTCTTCACACTGGAACGAGCTTGTGCAGACAATATTATGCGTAAACGAGAATTCCCCAGTCAGTACCTTTTGTAAGATGGTTGATGTTTTGAACATACATCATATATTTACACTTTATGCCTTGTTTGTTGATATTATGGTTATTTTTATAAAAAAAAAAACAATCATTCTGTAGATATTGTTAACGATTTGAGGGAAATACATATGCTGTGTTATATAGAAATGGCAAAGTATTCCTTACACAAGCTTTGAAAGTGATCAAACGCTGTTAACATTACGTGATTTTTTTTTTCTCTTGCATGGTGTTAAACAAATCTTTTGAAATAATAAAATGAGTGTAAGCAAAAAAAAAGGTATTCTTTTTTTTATTCTTAGATGAGTTTCTTTTTAAACTGAATAAAATAATAATAATAAAAAAAAGTCCTTAACATCAAGTCTCATGTAAGCACTCTACATGTAAACAGACAATTCCTAAATGGGTCATAAAACAGACACTTCCCTAATGAGCGCTTCACAGCGACAAACCTAAAGGGGTCATAAAAGACACTTCCTAAACGAAACGAATGGGTCATAAAACACTTCTCAGTGTTAATCCTATCAGATCATAAAACACACACACACCTTAAACAAAAAAAGCCTATTGTGAACTAAATCGCAGTCTTAACCATAAACAAGCATTAAATTCATGAGCAAAGTCAGAAGACCAATTTAGAGATGTCTCGAAACCTCAGCAAACTGATGAAAAAAAATCTATTACGATCCTTCACACCCCGCTAGTTTCGGAGAGGTGCAAAGGTTGCATAAGGCCGTGCAAAACGAATGAAGCCAGAAAATAAATCTCAAGAGGGTTAGGGATTTTCTAGCCGAACAAGACGCATACACGTTGCATAAAACGGCCAGAACGTGATTTCCTCGCAATAGAGTTTTTACCTCTCAATCAGTTTCAAGCAGATCTCTGTGATATGCAAAAACTGGCATCATACAACGATGGATTCAAGTATTTACTGACGGTGATAGATGTTTTTTCCAAGAAAGCTTATGTAAGAGCTATAAAGAAAAAATCAGCTACCGAGGTAACCAACGCCTTTACATCGATTTTAAAAGACAGTGGGGTTCCACGTTTCCTTCAGACAGAGAAGTGGAGTGAATTGTACAATAAAACTTTTCAAACTTTAATGAGAAAAAAATAACCTCACGCTTTTCAGCACGTCCAGCGACGTAAAAGCCTGTGTGGTCGAGAGATATAATCGGACGTTAAAATCTAAACTTTGATATTTTACAGCGAAAAACACTTTGATACATCGACGTGCTGCAGGATTTCATCAAAAGCTATAATAACACCTACCATTCCAGCATAAAAATGACCCGTATGCACGTGATTCCCGAAAACACTTTGCAAGTTTTTCAAAACCTCTACGGTATGTTCCCTTTACGCCACAAGAAAAAATTAAAGATGAATTTCAAGGAGGGCGACCTGGTGAGAATATCCAAGTTGAGAGGGGTTTTTGAGTTTTACGGACAAAATATTTACAGTAGCCGAATGCATACTACGTCTACCTCCCGTGTATAAATTAAAGGACGGTGACGGTGAAGCGCTAGATGGTACTTTTTACGAGGCCGAATTACAGAAAGTAAAGGTTGTAAAAGACAAAACCTTTCAGATAGAAGAAATTCTGGGAGAGCGTATGATAAGGGGGGTGAAACATTATCTAGTGAAATGGCGAAACTGGCCTGAGAAATTCAACAGCTATGTGAAAGCAGGCGATCTGATCAATGTATATAAAAAAAAAAAACCCCGGTGAATGGTTTACGCCAGGCCCCAGACTGAAATTATCCCCATTCCCCCCCGACATGAAAGCAGGATTTTATAATCTCTATTTCTACAGCGACGTTATCACACCGCAGATCGTAGGGGACGCATACGCGCCTCTGCTGTGAGCTGTTAAAATTGAGGGGAAATACGGAGATGTTATCACTCGCTCATACGGCACCCCCCATTATGTACCTGTGGCTAAGAATCATATTAAAAACATACACGTGGAGATAAAATCTGATCAGAATAAACAGGTAGTCTTACAGATCGGACCCCAGGCGCTTCCTGACTTATTACGAGAATCAGGTGGGTGGATTACGAATTATGTACGGTTATGTACGAACGAGGAGTCTGATTGGTTTTTTCGAGACTGTTTCGTTTTATAATACCTTTGGTAAAAAAGGGATTCAACTTTACTAAACCTCATCTAACATCTGCTGCTAAGGGCATCGCTTCGGACGTGTTTAACAGAGCCGTCAGGAAAACAGGCGAAGGCTCGGAAGGTCAGGACTGGTCAGGAATCGCAATTCTAACTCGAAGAGCCATAAAATGACCGCCCAGTCAGCGTGTATCGAAGTCTAAAAAAAGAAGAGTATCTAAAAAGAGATAATCAGTTGGTGAAAGTAGATCTGTAGGAAGGAGGTCGACGGTGAGGTCTCGCAACATATTTTAGAGTTGAATAAAAAATAAAAATCGGACATGGCTCTTTTACATGAGAAAATCGGCCGCATGTGCTATGACGGAGCTCGATTTATTCTCGGCCCCTATGACCCAGCTCTCTATCGAAGAGAGCCAACGCATAGAGATCCAACCTTTAACAGCAATAACCGATAGGGGTCCAATAGAGTTCATAATAAACGGTAGCAGACAACATTATCTGGACCTTTCTGAAACATTATTATTTTTAAGATTGAAAATTACTAATCCAGACGGATCGGATATTCTGCCGATGCGCAAGTGGGGTTAGTGAATTACCCTTTAAACGCAATTTTTTCACAATGCGATGTTACACTGGGCGAGCGATTAATTTCTCAAGCCAGCGCCACACATCCTTACAGAGCTATGATAGAGACCTTACTAAACTATTCGGAGGACACTCTGAAAAGTCAATTCAGCGCCGGCCGACACAGCGGGAGCCATGGATTCTGTGGAGGTGGAACAGGAGAGATTCAGAAGGTCTTTCCTTCCAACAAACTACTCGATTTATTGCAAACATTTTATTTAAAATATATTGTTATATTAAAATCTATATATTTTTTACATCAGACGGAGTACTTTTTACAAATAAACTAAACTACAGTATAGTTTGCAACTATTTAAAGTATGTAAAACCTACTTTGTGGGTGTAGCACTTTTACAGTATACTGTACTAAGCTCTATGTACTGTATGTAGCGCTAGTTAATATATCACATATATTTAAAATATCGCCAACCCATTGTCATCTGATTCACGCCCCCAATGACATCATGAAATCTTAAGGATAAATGCATTGCATCCACATTGTCAAGACATCATGACAATGAGATCTGCAGGATGTTCCACTCGAGAGATACGTCGCCATCTGAATTCTATTGGTGTTCACGCAGCCCTCTGCACAATCAGAAGACATTACAAAGGAAAGACAGCACTCAAACGTAAGCCTTGCAAAATTACTCTGTAAATTACTTACATCAGCGCTATCACAAATGACACAACATTAGTATTTTTTTTTAGTTTTTTGCCTAACGTGTCAAATATTTAATCTTTCTCTTGTTTTTAGGGACATTGTCACAGCCATAGAGAACATCACTGACCAAAACGATGAAATGGCTGCAAGATTGGAGAAAAAGCAACTACTGCGTGACTTTGGTGTGGACATTAGTGTGCGATCCATACGCAGTATCAGACAAAATCTTGGATGAAGGTATGGGAACACTCAACATTGTCCCATGATCCGAGACAAGAATAAAGAGCTTCGTCTTCAACAAGCTCAAAAATGGATCAAAAAGAAAGAGCTGTTTTGATGACATCATTTTCACGAATGAAACAATGGTGGCTTTGGATCGTTTTGCCACGATGGCGTTTTGTAAAAGAGGATGACCTGTGTTCAAACCAAAACCAAAGCATCCTTTGACAGTTCATGTTTGGGGGGCAATATCCAGACTTGGACCAGGACCGATTGCAATATTTGAAGGGATAATGGATCAGTCTTTCTTTGAGGAAGTTATCATAAAAGAAACCGCCGCCCCATACATCAGGGAAACATTTGGAGTTCACCACCATTTTTTCCAGGACAATGACCCGAAGCACACTGCTGCAAGAAAAGTCATTGCTGCAGAGGGCATTAACTGGGTCAAGACTCCAGCTGAATCTCCTGATATGAATCCCATTGAGATGGTATGGCATGTAATGAAAGACTATATTAGAAAAACAGCAAAACCAACCACGAAGACAGATTTAATTGCTGCCATAGAAAATCTGGTTTGAAGAACTAAAAGATACTATGCAATAACTACATAAATAGACTGTTTAAAGTTCTTCCAGTCGTGGTTATGAATCAGGGTGGACATACTGGAATGTACAAAACACAAATTAAAGTGTAATCCGTCTTAATCTGTATTTCTACCTATGTAACCACTCAATAAAAACCTTACAGTAATGAAAACGTGGTCTGATTGTATTAAATAGAAATATAATTAAAAAGCATCTTCAGCTTGCACTTTTAGTTGGAAAATAGCATATTAAACTGGTTAAACAAACTAATGCCAAGATTGTGAAAGTGGTGGAGAGTTAAAGATCATCTGAGCACCGATCGAACCGGTTTTTACATGTAAATTACATTTCGCACCTCATTGGGGGAAGAGATGGCAAGAAGAGATTGAGTCAAGACCATTCTAAAACTTCCCCCACACTGTAAACCCTAATGCTCAAAGTAATTAAACACATTGAGTACTGTTGACTTAAATAATTGCAGTTAGGTCAAATTAATAGACCTTTTTGAGTATTTAGAACTTTTTGGCATGAGTTTGTAGAAATTACACTTTTCAAGTTAGCTGAACAAATTTGTTAGTTCTGTTTACTTAAAATTGGAAACATTACTTTAAAAAATTGATGTAACCTGATAACTTATCATTACCTGATAACTTAATCGGGTTTACAGTGGAATTTAATGCACTAACAAACATCATGCAGTCTACAGTATATTGAAGCTGTGAAGCAATCAAGGTGCCATATTAAATCAGATCAAAACAGATCAGTGTATCAAAACTATTATAGTACGAGGAGGCTCCTGTTTTGCAAATCACTTTGGAGGAAGTGGAGGAATAGCAAATCACTTTCGGCCAGGAAAGCATGGCAGCGGGCTTAACTGCACAATCAGAAGACATTACAAATCATCTGTTTTTTGATAGGAATTGTGTATGTCCAGTATGGCCTGTCAGTTTGTTCACATAATCACAAGACAGTATAGAATTTAAAGCAAGTATTTATTTGTAGGAAAAATAAAGTGTTCAAACAGTGCTTGTTGCACAACACCTTAAAACAGAGGAAAACTTAATCGTTTCTTTCTGAGTAGTTCGTTAATTCTGTCTTTTATTTGCTTCCAGTCCTGGGCTGTGGCGTGAAATTTCTTTGCAACAGCATCAGAAATAGTTTGACGCACATTGTGGGGCAAAGCGTTTTTTCCCCTGGAACCATCGAAATTCACCAATCCTACCCAGTCCTGATAGACGCGAAGAGGAATTAATCGTTTAAACAAATGAACAGCAAAACAATCTGCTCTTGGTTTGCCATCTGGTCCTGTTGAATCCATATACATTCATTGCTCTGTCTCCAGAGGAACATGATTTAAAGTTATGTCAGGTTGGATTACTCCCTGTATGAGAGACCGACGAACACGATAATGTGAGGCATTTGTTGGTGTTTCAGGCAGTCTCAAACAAAAGGACGTTGCATTGGACACCGAAGAAAACCCAAAATTTTCTCGAACTGGTGTGCAACTAACCATCAACATATCGGTTAGACAATGATTTGAATGTTTTTTACGTTTGATTGCGAGTCCATTGACAAAATGTGCTCTGATGGAGTTTGCTGTCTGAAAGTGCGGTCAACGAGGGGTGTAGAGGCCGCTGATGGAAAACCTAGACTTACACCGGCATCGTCCAAGTGTCTGCTGGCTGAGGTTGTTTTCTCTTCTAATGCAGAATAATGAGGAAATGGTTCATTTTCATCAGACTCTGGAGTGGGAGTCTCCAAAAGAGTCGACATCAATGCGGGAAAGCCGTCTGTGGAGGTGCCCCTATCTGTTGTCGGCGGCCGAGACTGGTATGCTTTTTCTTTCAAACACTCCTCCAACCAGCCAACCTTGCTTCCAAATTCAGGAGCTTTCTTGTCAAAGTCGTTAACTCCTGCTTCGAAACTTTCACTCCACTGGGACACTGCTTTTTAATCAGTGCAGCCTGAAGAAACCAATTTTGAGAGTAATTTACTACCTTTAGTACAACATGGACATGTACAGTACATGAGTATTTATCCGTGTTATAAATAAAAGCAATTACTGTTCATACCGATTTCTTTTTTACAAGCCGAGTTGCTGCTGTTGCTTTCCTGCCTGGGCATGGCTTGTTCTCCTTTCCAGATTTCTGTAGAGCAATTTTGAGGTTAAAACAAAAGTACAAAAGAAACTTAATAAGAAATGGTGTAAATAAAAATACATTCTTACCCTTTCCGTTTTGCTAGCACAAACTGCAACTTACTTATAGAATGTCTTTGCCTTCATGTCTGTTTTGAGATTAAATTCAGCAACCAATGTGCAAAAACAATTTTACGCGAACTGCAAATGCATATACTGTAGTTTGGCTAGTTTGATACAGCATTTTATATCTTAGGACCTCCCCTCCTAAAGATAGTGTGAATGTTTTGGTATTAACTGCATTTACAAAAAAAAAAAAAACCCGGATCACCAGCGCGAACGACTGTGAAATATTTAGGACAACTACAGTAGCACTATATGCACTTGTAATTATACTTGTAGTTATCAAAGTCATTGTATTAAAACCATTTATACTTAGTGTGAATAGAATCTAATGGTATATGTATTAGGCATTAATATGTGCTAAACATGAGGATAAAAGCTAATAGAAATGCAAATAGGCCTACAGAAACTTTCTTTAAATACAAAAAATTGTTTGTGGTCTTTGAAAATAATTTATTACTGTACTGTAGCAAACATCGACATGACACTATTTATATGTAATGATACATACCATACATATGCATATTGGGAAGGAGAGTTAGGGCAAAAACTTTAATTCATTAAAGTCGTTTAGTCATTAAAGTCGTTTTAGTCGTTTAAAGTCATTATAATGCATTATTTAACAGTAATATTTAGACAATAAAGTCAACAGTAGTCATGAGATTTCCAAAATAAAGTTAACAATATTGACTTTTTAATATTGTTATTATACACTTATAAAGATTAAGTCATATGCCAAGGAGGCATTTTTATTAATACATTCATTTATACACAAAAATGCCTACTATTTTTACTCACGTTTTAACTCATTTTTACTCAGTGTTGAGTATAATACTATATTGCATTAACAAAACTTATCTCCAATTGCAGACTCATTTTGGAAATGAGGTACTTAATAATGCAGATGGAATTTGTCACTTATGTTTGCCCATAAGCAAATGCATGGGCTTTGTTAGGCCATTTTTAGACTTTAACCCCCCTAAATTCATGCTCAGCTGTCCTAAAAATTTTGCAATTAGCCCCATAAACTAAAACATTTATTATTGTCTCTTTCCCCTTTACATTTGATATGAAACGGCAGCTGCTTCTTTACATCTTTCTGCACATTTTTCAATCGGCTCAGCAGGCAGCGGCAGTGAGAAACGGAGATCAATGTGTGTGTTTATGGATAGATTGATAGATTTACACCTGTTCAGTTCTTTACTATAAATACAGTTTACAAAATATCATGTGGGAGGGAATTTTACACCAAGTTTCTTCTTCGGGTTCGGCCAAAGTCGAGTGCATTTTCGGAAGTGGAGCTGCGTACGAAGTCACGGGTGAAGTTTGAATTTTACATAATTTTACACCAAGTTTCTTCTTTAGGTTCTGCCAAATATATAGGTAGACAGACAGATAGATAGATTAAAAAGTTACTTCGCACGCGGCTCTGCTTCCAAAAATGCATGCGACTTTGTCAGAACCCAAAGAAGAAACTTGATGTAAAATTCTGAACAAATAGAGTTCAGCGTATATTGAAAAGGCATTGAAATGGCCTCAGATCAAGTCAGAGGATGGGAAGATGCTGATTGCATATGCTCATTTCTTGACTGGATGCCACAACACTATGCAGGATGTGGATTACATGGCTGAAATGGACAACCCTACTAATATGAGAGTTGTCATCTCCAAACTCCCATACAAGATGAGAGAGCGTTGGAGAAATGTTGCATATGACATTCATGAAAGGTCTGGCAGAAGAGCCAGGTTTTCAGACATTGTGGCTTCATTTTTTACTTTGGCTTGACGATCAATACTTTGGCTTGACGATCAATTGATCAATTCAAACTCAAATGGAGCCTTAATAATTACTTTCTATCCCTCAAACCATCATTTGAAAGACGACAGTTTCCATGAATTAGTCTTTATGCAAAGTCTTAGGTTTCTTCTGTTTCTTGCAATAAGCAGAGTTTTGTTATTGGTCTTTCCAACTGACCGTCTTTGCTGCAACAGTGGCTGCAGTCAACTCCATTCTGGGGATTGTTATTTGTTTAAAAAAGTAAAAAAGTAAAAAAATGACCCACTGTTTGGAGACATTCAAGAGTCAACCGGTGTAAATGCTGGGAGGAAAAGCCAGACTCCCGACTTGAAGTACAAAAAGAGTATTTCCAAAGGTAGTAGTTTTGTCACGAGTGTCTGTACCGAACAAATGAAACAAGTCGAGACAAAGAAAGAAACAAAACCTCAATGTGACAAGATAGTGTCTGAAGCATGTACAAAGCAACCATGCTTTGGATTCATGTTCCAAGTTTAAAGAGCAAGATCACAAGGACAAAATTTAGTTTTTGAAATCAAAAGGACTATGCTATGGATGCCTCACACAGAGACATTTAAGCAAAAACTGCAAGAAAAGACTTACTTGTTAAGAATGTTTTAAAATGCATCCAAGTATTTTGCACATTCCTAATAAGAACAGATCCAGTAGTAGCGATGAGAATGAGACCAGAGCAAGCTTATCTTTGGTAGGCCATGAAACATGTGGATACACTGGGGGCAGAAACAGTGAATGTATCCTAGCCATAGTCCCAGTAAAGATTAAGTCAAAGAAATGTGACAAAGTTGTAAAGACATATGCCTTCATTGATCCAGGAAGTTCTGCAACCTTTTGCACAGAAGGGTTAATGAGAGATTTGAACCTGAAAGGCAGAAGGACGGAGATTCTCCTTAGTACTATAGGACAAGAGAAATCGGTTCATAGCAACATGTTGTCAGACTTGGAAATATGTGGCTTAGAGTGTGAGGACTACATATAACTTCCTAGAGTGTTTCCCCAGAAAGAGATTCCGGTGAAACAAGAGAATATCCCTCAACAGAAAGACTTAAGAAAATGGCCTTTTCTGCATCAGATTAAACTTCCTCCTCTCAAGGCTGATATAGGTGTGCTTATTGGTGCCAATGTGCACAAAGCAATAGAACCATGGCAAGTAATAAATAGCGAAAGAAATGGACCTTATGCTATTAGGACAGCATTGGGATGGTTAGTTAACGGGCCTTTACGAACTGACGCAAACACAGAATCAGACCAGGTGTCACAAACACACGGAGATGGACCAGAAGACTAGCAGTTAGCCCTGTAGCGTAGATGGTAAACCCAAACGCGGAAGTAGCGCGAGTAGGCAGGATAACCACGCTGTTTATTCTTAGAACTCTCTCGGAACGAGAGCAAGAGCTTACACAAATAAACCCGCGTTCTAATAACACACACTCAATCGAAAGCGAAACCCAAGAAGGTGAGTACTCACGATTAGGCGAACAGAGCGTCGGCGATAGCATGGGCAACTCAATGACTGAGCGATGTAATGCGCCATCTTGTCTCCTTTTATGCTTCCTGAATCGCGACCGTCTTACTTCCGGGTCCTCGTGCCGGCCGCGTTAGGAGTGCGCATGACACCAGGTGAGAGGTCCAAGTTTCACTGTGAACAGGATTGCGGTTGTAGACATTGAAACGCTGTTGGTAGAGCAATTCAATGCATATTTCCCTGAACGCAATTACAGTGACAAACCAGAAATGTCTCAAGAGGATAAGAAATTCATGCATTCTGCTGAACAATCAATCCAGTGTAAAGATGGACTTTATTGTATAGGACTACCCTTCAAGAATGATCTGGTCAAGATCCCTAACAACAGATGCGTATCAGAGCAAAGAGCCATTGGACTTAAAAGGAAACTCATTAAGAACCCAGAGTTTTATGAAGACTACAAAGCTTTCATGTCCGACATAATTAACAAAGGCTATGCAGAAAAAGTGCCTTCTGAACAACTGGAACGCCCAGAGT
>JAAGKR010003873.1:0-68474 GCA_011419295.1 Clarias macrocephalus
AAAAAATGTAGTATAGGAATATAGTAGGATGTGGATGGATACTTTAATCTACATATAAACCTAGAGAAGTTGCTCAAATGATAATTTGTTCTTCACATACTTCATTTATTAATTAAAAAAATCTTGTTGGTGTGATCCTGACCTCGTAAAACCCCCTTTTTTATTGCTGCATTTCAGGAACATACACTTGCCTGCTTACTAATGGCTCAGTGTCACATTCAGCCTCAGGAGTTCTCGAGGTTGCCCTCTTACCAGAAGACATTAATGTCACAAGTGTGCCACAAACTGCAGATTGTACTACGGGTTCATCCACATCAGTTATTGTGACATGTTCAATCTTTCCGAGTCCAGAAAATTACACAGTTACAATTAATGATTTACCCACACAGCAAACAGGTATCTATACCTTTATTGTGTCCATACATTTTCATTAAGATATAACCTATTATTACAATTAAAGTGTTCATCATAAATCATAATCATAAATCATAAATATTTTTATATTATACCTGTGCAAAGCCTAGAATAATGTAACTACAATTTAATATTGACCAGCAGAGAGCATTTATTAGCCTGAACTGACCTCTTTTTGGTGTTTATATGATTATTCTATTGAATTCTATTGATTCTTGTTCTTTTTCAGCAAATACCCTAATGATAAACTACACTTTAACTATTCCCATCAACTGCGTGGGAACACAGGTACCATCCATCAGTGCTGTGTGCCAGATCACAAACAGTCTTGCCCAGTTACAAATCGCCAATACAACCATACCAATAATATATCGTGAGTACCTGAGTTACTGTAGGTCCAAAGAAATATACTTATGTGTATGTGTGGGTTTTTTGTATCACTTCATTGTCTATTCTGACAATCTGTACATTAACTATTAAAATGTTTATACAGCTGGGGATCCGTTCTGTCCTGCCGATACCATCTGGCCAATGACCAAGGGTGCACAAACAGCAACTACAACGTGTAATACAACAGGCAGAGTAGGAACTCAAGAGCGATTTTGCAATGGCACAGTATGGGCTGACCCAATTGATCTCTGCACAAAAGCATCACTGAGTGCATTACTCTCTGTAACATCGGTAAGACAAAATTTTTATCATATTTTAGGTTATACTTTAGTCTGTACTTCTGCTGTTCTCCCCCCCCCCCCCCACCCCCCATCAATTTTAAATTTTGTAAGGCTGTTTTGCGACAATCCATTGTTAAAAGCACTATACAAATAAAATTCTATGAGAAAGTAATATATAGAAATGTATGCAAATCTCTTTTTTTCTGGATTTTATTTCAGAATTTTGAAAAAGGAATTGGTGCCACAACAGAAGGTGCAGTTTGCATTTTTGAGGGTCTGAAGAATAGCACTTCATCTGGAAACACCTACGGTGATGTGATGGCCACGGTGTCTGTTCTTTCAATAATGAGTGATGCATCTGGTAGAGTCATACTGTCAGATTCCCTTCTGCCAGTAAGCACTTCCTAATGCAGTCGTTGTCAGGTCTAGTTCTGTATAGTTTGCTTCCCTAAAATGTAATCAATTGATGATTAGCTAATTTAGTATGTGCATTGGAAGTAGGAAACAGTGTGTGCAGATAAATATGTCAAGGAAATAGTTTTGAGAATCCACATTTTATTGAAGACAAGGATTTTTACTACAGGGTAGTACACATCTAATATATAAGAGCATTATATAAAACTTAGTTTGCCAAAAATAAATCAATCAATCAATAAATAAATAAAAGTATGTACGCTGTAATATTGACGTAACCAGAAACAAATACACATCCAAGTAACAGGCATCCTTTTTTTATTTAAGAAACCTGGCCAGAACCTACAGTAGCACAACAAGGCCCAAGAAGCAGTTGGTTTTATCCTCATTAGGACGGGCAGTCAGATATGAAGCTCACAAGCGTGAAATAAAACTAGTTTCCTACCACAGACTGGTATGAACTAGAATAGCTTAGCACATATAATGGTAGATATCTCAATTCCAGAGCAATTCAGAGGCAGAATGACAAGGTTCTAGGTTTAGTTCCAGAACAACCAGTCTATCGACCAACCATGTGTAGGGATTTTTTAAAAGGATGGTGATTCAAACTTCAACATTTTCCTCCTTACACCCAGACATACTAAAAATAAACAAATCATTTAAGAATTCATTGTTCATAAATCTCTACCACTGACTTCACATAATAAATATATTCAAATAATAGATTTAAGAATCTAAAAAGCATAATTTTTCAGTGTGCCTTGGTTTATAACAGACTAATCATTTCGTAGTTCGAATAAAGGAACTGAATAATTACACTGACACTCAACATGTATGAAACACTGTCTTTCAGAATTTCATCGAGTCTGCAAGCAGTCTGCTGAACACAACCTGGAAATCACCAAATCAACAGCGTGACTTTGGGATTGCTATATCATATTTATCATCTGTTGAGAACTTGGTAAAAAACATTGAATTTAATAACAGTGAGGGGCATAATTCTTCAAACATCCAACTTCAAGTCTGCAAGAACAACACTGTATGCAATAAAACCCTTTTTGATGTCGAACTTGCATTGGACACATCTTCTTCAGTAGTGAAAACTATGGGAATTCAGGGCATGGCAACACGTCTCCCAAAGGGACTTTATCAAGGTGCAATATTTCCATCCTTGGTTGTCTCTGCTGTAATCGATAGTGACGACCCTGTAAGCATCAGGATGGCTTATCCGATTCCTATAAATGACTCTAATGGAAACACACCATCATGCATATTTTGGAACACGACACAAAGTAAGTGGTCACAGGATGGCTGTGTCTTGGAAACCAGTTCTGACAACATGAGTTACTGCCGTTGCAATCACCTGACCTCCTTCTCGATGCTGTTGTCTAAGACTCCTGTTAACCTGCCATACTTAGACCAGATAACTTACATTGGCTTGGGAATTTCCATCTGCTCACTAATAGTCTTCCTGATCATCGAAGCCTTGGTATGGAATGCAGTGGTCAAGTCCAACCTCTCTCACTTCCGTCACACTTCACTGGTCAACATTTCTCTGTGTCTTCTTATAGCTGACTGCAGCTTTGTTGCCTCTTCCTTCCCAAACATTCTGACTAACACTTTATGTCTTGTACTGACACTTGCAAAGCATTTCTTCTACCTGGGCATGTTTTTCTGGATGCTCTGCTTAAGCATGATGCTTGTCCATCAGCTAATTTTCGTCTTCAATCCACTGAGGAAAAAAGTGTACATGCCTCTTGCTATCATTGTCGGGTATTTATGCCCACTGGTGGTGGTGGCAGTGACCTATCTGATTTACAGTAAGAGGACGGACGTAACCTACTTCAACCGATCTTCATGCTGGTTGACGTATGTATCATCAATGCAGGGTTCTCTCTATGGTTTTCTCTTCCCTATCGGCGTCATTGTGTTTGCTAACTTATGCTCAATGGGAGTGGTCCTTTCAACTCTTCTGAAACCCGCTGCAACCCAGAACACCAAAAAGGATGACAAAGAGGCAGCCAAGAGTGTTATCAAAGTCATTGTTTTCCTAACGCCAGTTTTTGGTGGGACCTGGATTTTAGGGCTTTTCGTGTTTCTGATGAATGACAACAGTTTCACCAAGGTTTTAATCAATTACGCCTTCACCATTGTTAACTCCTTACAGGTAAATGTTGGACATACTACACAAACATTTGTGTTACATTTATATTATAAATTATATTATAATATTATATATATAAATAATATTATATATATATATATATATTATATTTATATATTATTTAAAAAATAATGCTTCAAACCCCCCCCCCCCCCCAAACCCCTTTTTTAGGGCCTTTTCATTTTGCTGACTGGATGCTTTGGAGAAAAAAGAGTATGCTTTTTCTTTCTTCTGCATAGCTTTTAAAGATGTGGTGTAATTACAAAGCAGAACATTAATGTTTTTAATGTGTTGTTTTCCATTAGGTTCGAGATGAAATTGTGAAACTTGTTACTGGGGTGAGTTAATAACTTTGGCATTAATAAAAATATAAGAGTGATTATAAAATAAACTAACTATCAATTTACCATTTGATAAAATTTAAACCCATCTATTTTGCTCTTTATAAGGGATCCAAAAGTGAAAGCAAGACAAACCTAACTACAGCTAAAAAATGAAGGCTGGTATGTGACAATAATTTATGCATTTTGCAGTGTATGTGTTTTGTTGATTTTATGCATTTTTCAAATTTAAAGTACAAGTAACCATCTTTTGTTCTTACACTGCAGGAATTAAACCAGCCTAAATCAAGGGCTGAAGATTTGTCAAATATACAGCAGCAGAACACAGAGCAACAGAAACAATGGCCCACAGGATGCTGTACATTAAAAATTTAATCACAGAAGATAATAGAGACTCATTTAGCAAATATCCGACACGACTAGCACACTGCAGTATGCAGCACTTTGCGTTAGCTGATGTACAGGTCGAGCCATTTGGCAAAGTTCCCTTCAAGACTTCAGATTTTATTTCGATTATATCGCTTTGTCAAAGAGCTGATACTGCGTGCTTTATATATAAACACACGCGCACACACACACACACACACACACACATGCACGCATACCCAAGCATTCGCACGCATACTCACACACACCTTCACCATTTTTTGCCTTTTACCTGTAGTTGTGCTTCATGTGCTTTTGCTTTTCTGAAGGCAGTAGGACTGCAGTAATATAATTGTTCATATATTGTACAAAGTATATATATATATATTTTTTTCTAAACAGACAGTGGAGACTTATACAGTTAATAAAATTGTTAAAAATTAGTAAATATTTCCCAGTTGCACTTTCTGTGTTGGTGTGAGGTAAAATGTGTCAGTGAAAGTCTGTTTATGAAAAGCGTATGGAAAATTTTGTTTTTATTTATGAAAGTAGAATATAATTAAGCACATCATTTCATAAATGACAAAATAAACCCCTTATTTTTGCCTCAGTTCTTGTTCATTAGCCTGATTTTATTATCATGGAAATACATAGATCTAAAAAGTAAGACATCAGGTAAATTAATTCAACATGTAAAGTAATGTGTAGTTAAATATAATATTACTTCAGGCATTCAGAAAAACAAACATTGACTGTGATTTTTGGTCTGTCTTTAAATTATCGTAATATTGCTAGAGTTCTTCAGCTAGCTGGATCCTGAGCAATCAAAATTGTGCTGATAGTTTGTTTGTTGCCCAATAATGACCTGCATTGCTCGGACAATGGTGACAAGGTTTCTTCATATTTCCTGAGATGGAAATAGGAAGAAACCTTGTGAGGAACCAGACTCAACAGGGAACCCATCATTACACCCATTATTTGGGTGATATCAGATAGCAGTAATTGTAATTGCGGTCATACTGTGTATGAAATGAAATACAGACATGAGGGCTCCCTGAGAGGTAAAGCAACCAATCACCTCACCTTCATCAAACTTGAGTGATCAATGAAACTGGTGAAAACAGCATCTAAACATACCAGTTCACCATAATACTCTACGTCCATGAGTCCCCCAGATCTGCTCCTTTACCTAAGACATAAACACTGACACTGTGTCAGAGTCCCAAACATTAATTGAAAGGCTATTCCATAACATTGCCTTGCCCCCAGTAGTTTGCATAATACGTGGTACTGACAAGCAGTCTGAATCCTTTGATTGAAGCAGGCATGGCGGATCATAAGACACTAGCAGTTTACTCAGATACTGTGGCGCGAGAACATTTAGTGCTTCATAGGTCAAAATTGATGTGAAATTTCACTGGGAGCCAATGTAGTGTGGATAAGATATGGGTGATGTGCTCGTATCTTCTGGTTCTAGTGAGGACTCTTGCTGCTGCATTCTGAACTAACAGAAGGTTGTTGATGCACCAAGTTGAACAACCAGATAGTAAGGCATTAAAATAGTCCAACCTAGAGGTGATAAAAGCATTAACTAATTTTATGTATTGTTTAGTGACAATATATTCCTTATTTTGAGAACATTTCTGAAATTAAAGCTATCCTGGTTATATTATCTACATGAGCTTCAAATGAGAGATTGGAATTTAAAATCACACTGAGGTCTTTTACTGTTGTACTTGATGAAACTTGATCATTTACTCTGTGAATAAATAGCTTACTTCTAGCTGAATGTGTCCTAGCACCAATACTTATTTCTTGTCAGAAGGAAGTTAATTAACATCCAGTCTCTTATGTGCTTCACTCATTGGTCACCTATATTAAGCTGGTAAGTCAATCAGAAAATGAAATCATTAGCCAGAATTAGCCATACTGACGTTTTATGTTCTGTGTCTGCATGAGTTTATACAGTACATTGTGCTGCTGCCACATGATTGGCTTATGTAACCATGTAAATAAGCATGAGTCCCTATTAAAATGGACAACTAGTGTGCACTTTTCAAGTAAGTGTGAACTAAAACGTCCATGTTGCCCTATGTCATCATACAGTAATAATTCTTATACGATCAATACACATTTTTGCTTGTGATTAGGTTATTAGTATAGTTTATTGTTGATTTGAGTGACTTTATATACCTTTATTTTATACCTCTATATTTCATAACCAACACACAAATTATCCAAAACTGGTAGCCCCTTACAGTAAAAAATGCAAAGCTCCCAAATCTAAAAATGTAAGCAAACCCACAGCAATAAATTAAGACTACAACACACTGTTACAAAGATTTAAGTTGTCCAATAATTAAAGATGTGCATTTTGCAGTTTAGATAAGGTAACTATATTCTCCTTATTTGTCAATGGTACATACAACCATTTCTTTTGGATGGATCTTCAAAATTATACCAAGAGTTATAATTATAATTATACTTTAGTTATAATTATAACTATATAGTAGTTATAATTCCACTGGAAGGTTTGATGTATTTTCTCATCTTGAACAAAAGAAAATTGATGAAGGTGCATTATAATCAATTCAGTTGGTTATTATTTATAAGTTTTATAAGTTTTATATCCACAAATTTAAAGAACACAAAACCATGCATTAAAAATAAAAAGGCATGCAAAAGTTTGAATTTATATAAACAGAGGGGCCCAAAAAATTTATACCTTTTGTCTCATTTCTGACGTTTACATGATAGCATGAGTAATGGTCGACTACTGTTGACAACTGTTGAACTGTGTATAAATTTTTGGACCCCTATGTAGTTAATGTAAGAAGATGATTAATTGTTTTTTTTTATTCCTCGTGCTGTAGTAACAATTTGTTCAATGATGAAAAAAAAAGACTATAATCAAGTCACATAAATTTAAACAATTGTGCCGTTGTTGCTTTTAACTGAACTCGACGAGAAACACAAATATTAATATGTCAAAACATTTGCTTATAATAATAATAATCATAATAACAATAATAATAATAACAGTAATAATAAACAAAATTAAGAATAAAAGTATAAAATACAAGATTCAGGTGTAAAAATTATAAAAAATTAACTATCCTCAGTAACCAATAAACATATAAATGTTGTAGGTGGTCTTTCGGAGGCTCTGGACGAGGGGTCACCACAGATACTCTTCCACCCTCCTATTTTATAAGGGCTTGGGACCATAGTGACTGGGTTTTGGGCATTGGGTGGTAATCGAAGTTGTTAATGAACAACTTAAAATTAAAGAAAATCTTCTTCTCTCCAGCTCTCTACCACAGATGTCTACCGCATCTTCCTTTATCACACTAACCTCCTGCATTCCCTACCTCCCCCACATCCAAAAACCTTCTCTTGGGCTTCCTCTTCTCGTTCTGCCTTGCAGCTTCATCTCTAACATCCTGATATACCCCTGATCCGTCTTCTGCACATGCCCAAACCAACTTAGTCTGGTCTCTATATATTTGTCCCCAAACCATTCTACACTGCACTGGTCCTCTAATATACTCCATTCTATGTCCATTCTTGTCACTCCCAAAGCAAATTACAGGATCTTCAGCTCTGCCACCTCCAGCTTCTGCTTTCTGCCTTTTTGTCAGCTGCAATGTTGAACGGTTTTGTACAACATTGCTGGTCTCACTACCGTACTGTAAACTTTCCCTTTCATTCTTATGATACCATTTTATCACAGATCTACTCTACTGCTACCCTGCTACTCTTCTCCACCCATTCCACCCTGCCTGAAATCACAGTGTTTCATTGATTACATCTGAATTTCGAGACAATAACAGAAGATAAGTGGTTTAAGACTTGATACATGTAAGAGGTTTTGGATTTCACAGAGGAAAGGATATGGTTTTGGATGTGTTTTATAAAATCTACATTAATGATTGTAGAATTTGTATATACACAGTACAGACCAAAAGTTTTGACACACCTTCTCATTCAAAGAGTTTTCTTTATTGTGTTCTTTGTTGTGTTCTTTAGTCCAAACAAGTCTCTTCTGCTTGTTGCCTGTCCTTAGCAGTGGTTTCCTAGCAGATATTCTACCATGAAGGCCTGATTCACACAGTCTCCTCTTAACAGTTGTTCTAGAGACGTGTCTGCTGCTAGAACTCTGTGCGGCATTGACCTGCTCTCTGATCTGAGCTGCTCTTAACCTGCGATTTCTGAGGCTGGTGACTCGGATGAACTTATCCTCCGCAGCAGAGGCGACTCTTGGTCTTCCTTTCCTGGAGCGGTTCGCATGTGAGTCCGTTTCTTTGTAGCGCTTGATGGTTTTTGTGACTGCACTTGGGGACACTTTCAAAGTTTTCCCAATTTTTCGGACTGACTGACCTTCATTTCTTAAAGTAATGATGGTCACTCGTTTTTCTTTACTTTGCTTCTTTTTTCTTGCCATAATACAAATTCAAACTCTTTGAATGAGAAGGTGTGTCCAAACTTTTGGTCTGTACTGTATATTATATAGTAGATACACATTTAGGTGATTTTTTTTACCGATAATATAATATAATAATATAATATAATAATATAATAATACTAATAATAATAAGAAGAAGAAACAATAATAATAATAATAAATAAACATTACAACACACCCGCGTTCAACTCCCAGTTCAGGAAGTGACGTCAAATCAACATGGCGGCGCACAGTTTTAACATGAAACACATTCGTAATTCTTACCATTAAACTGCCGGTACACGATTTCTTTTTAGATCAATCAACACAGAGACATTTTGAGTTGTTTAAATCTTAGTCCTTATACGAGGAAAATATTTATCACGTTATGGTCGCAGTTAACTGGTCGCGTGTTATTCACAAAAGATATGTTGTCTGTGTCGACGATGACGTAATTCCGAGCTCCATAAAGTCGGAGGTGGTGAGGGTGTGTAGGACATGCAAGGTGGATCAGCGTGCTCACAGGTTCATCCTGCTGCTGGCTTCCCTACACCAACATCCGGGGAACAGAACACGGAAGTGCTGTGAAACCGGTTGGACAGTCAGCAAAGATTCAGCAGAGTTCCACACCGGTCACATGTTACACACCTGGGCTCGTGTCTGCCTCAGGTAGGGCTATGTGAATATTTATTTTCCATTTATGGTGTACGCTGGCTAAATCGAAAGTTGACTGAACTTTACATGTGACCGTGAAACACTTATTCATAATACAAACACATATTAATTAATAATTAGTTAATTAATGTTTTCACAAAACCCTACACACACACACACACACACACACACACACAGAGTAATGTGCCGAATTATAAACTGCAACCGCGTTTTGACCGTGCAAAGGCGTTAAAACTGCCGGCGTGTCTTAAATTGACCGCTGCACAGAATTTAATGAAACTTTTGCAATACGATACAGTATCTACCTGAAGTTTAACCTGCGCCATAAGTAAAACATTTAAATGTTGAGTAAAAGCAATGTTGTGAACAGTTATGTGGCGGAATTAATAATATACTTATGTGGCGGAAGAATAATATACTAAGCTACTAATAAGCTGCCTGCTCAGTGTAAACAAACGCGTGCGCAAATAGATATTAATTAGAAAAGGTAAACTGAATATTTTTCCAGGGATTAATTAACATTTTCACTGCTGAAATAGCAGCACTGAGTTGGTATAATTACATTGGAGTAGTTTTGAGACAAAACAATCTCTACTTTTTCGATTTCTCATTTGTGATTCACTCTCCGATTACCGAACAGGGAGGCTGTTTGGCTGACGACGAAAGAACTACAACTAACATAAGCAAGGTGTAAAACACTCAACCTTGCAAATATAGTGGTAGTTTTAATTCGGTTTATACTATACTGTAAAACAATCTGAAAATACAGTAACATTTTGTTTTAGCTGAGTCACTGAATGATATTAAAGAAACATCATGTGGCATACAGTGTGCAATCTAACCCATCTGTGGAATTGTGCAATAACCCCCTAAGTCTACTGTTCACTTTCTGGAAACAGGCAGGGTTGCCAAGTCTGAGTAAAACCTGTGGTGTGTCTCTAACAAACTAACGATCAAAAACGCAATAAACACCTTCCACTTTTATGCAACCAGAATGAATCATTACTTTACAACTAATTAAAATTTCTGATTTATTAATGGTTAAATTGTTCTTCGATCATTGCCCAAATCTTAATCTCAATAACAGTTCTAAAATTATTTTATATTCACACAAAATAAAACAGAGTATAATACCTCCAGTGAACACTGACAATAGAAGACATCTTCACTTTACAGTCTTCACATCTACATTAATTTTAGTTCATTTAAAGTGATCACTGTGCTCAGGTTAGGGTCAACCTGTGTATCCAGAGCCTTTAGTGTCCATAAATAAATAAATAGTAATCAAACATCAGTGTAGTAATTAGTTTTTGCATCAGTTTTTGCAGATGTGTGACTGTGTGCGTGTGCCTATGCCCTGACTTTCTGGGAAAGGCTCCAGGCTCAAAATGCAGAACAGTAAATGAATGAATAAAATTATGGTTTAAACTCAATTTGTTTAACATTATGTACTATTAAGTACTATGTACTTTTTCTGTTATAATAGAAAGTCACGTGAAATAGATTTGAGGAATTTTGCTCAAATGGGAAATTCAGTGGGGCAGAACAGCTTGGGAATTCCTCAAGGAAAAGGACCACACCAGGTGGGATGCACAGACTTAATGGTGGGACACACAGTACAGGTCAGTGACTTTGCTTCACTTTCTTCTTTAAAATCCAAGTGTACCCGGAATAGAAATGGACAAGTGGTCAGGTTAATTTTTAAAATCACCTATTCTTTTAAGTTCAGCATTAAATACAATGTCCATAAATTTGTGGACACCAATATGTCATATGTGTATATTATGTAATGGATTTAATATAGTTTTAAGTGTATTTGTTTTGAGTTTTAAAGTGAAAGTGGTTCTTTTTAGTAATTGTGTGACATCTAAAACAGTCCTTTCACAGACTATGCTAATTGTAAGGTTGTGGCTACTAGGTTTTATGTTTAATTTCTTGTTGTCTGTAATGGCAATGATGTCCCTTTTGTATAAATTGCATTGTACTACTGGCCTTAAGGCTGATAAAATTAAGCCATACTTTCAATTGATTAGACATTTTTACACCAATTATGCAATGTACACACATGAGTCCTGTCTCTGGGTGAGTAATAATAATAATAATAATAATAATAATAATAATAATACAATTAAATCTGGAACGAATTATGCTCGCAATCCAAGATTCCACTTTATAGTAAATGTACTCTGGTCAAGTTCTGGGATCAGAGAAAATCCATAAGCTTAATTTCTTTTCTTTTCCTTAAGTTTTTTTTATTTTGTGTTTGTTTTTTTGAAGCACCCTGACCTCCACCCTACCGCACACCTGTGGGATAAACTGGAATTCTAATGGTGCATTAGACCAAACATTATTGTCAGAGCTTATTATTGTACTGTGGCTTAATGAACACAAATCCCAGGTGATTAAAGATTATTGTTAGAGCAAAGTGGGGGACCAACTGGGGGACCAGTGGGGGGGGTTTGGAGCAACTCAAGCTCAACAAGTAAATATGATCAGGTGTCCAGATACCTTTTGCTGTATAATTTATAATGCATGTGAAATTCATGTGTTCACAGGGAAGCTTCTTCAGACTTTACTATCCATGCCAAGCTTCAGAGGGTTCAGAAGAGCCGAGCTGGATCCCATGCAGAGAATATTTTAATGGCCTTGCTGACTTCATGAAAATGAGCCGAGCACTGAGTGAAAGAATTTTTAATTACCTCTTTGGTAAGCGTCTTGGTCAGGCATCAATAATGAATGTAGCCTCATACTGAATAGACTTATTACTGAAGTAAATCACCTGGTAAATTTTGAACTTATTGATCATGCATATAATCTTACACTTTATATTCTATATACCTAACCTTTAGCTGATTGTGAGAGAGAGACTGGCACTGCCAGTTACAGGTTTGGACACAATTGCTTATAAAAATGTTTATATCTAATATACAGCATGAAGTTCCCTTATGATTTTTTTATATATCAGCCACTTTAATACCCCCCTTCATGCTTAGTTCAATGATCTAATCAGCTAATCATACAAATACCGGTCCTTCAGGTCACATCAAACACCAGAATGAGGAAAAATTTTGATCTCAGTGATCACAAAGAACCACTCTGTATAAACGTGGTGGGCAGAAAAGCCTCTCAGAACACATCAATCCTTGAGGCAGATGTGATACAGATGAGCCATCAGATTGTGTTCTTGTCACTCAATAACAGGCTACAGTGGGCAAAAATTAACCCAAACTGGACAGATGAAGTAATGCAATACAAACCCTTCGACCTTAAAATCAGTTTAAATAAATCAGTTTAAATAAAAGGTTCAGCATGTTCTTAATACTGAGATGCTTTTCCGTTAACCATGATTTTGAAGAGTTATTATTTCACCATAGCATTCCATATGCTAATTCCTGGACAGTTAACGTAAGTCACAGCTGATGTGTATAGAATGCAGTGTTTGTGAACCATTATAATGTAGTGTACTATGCACATTTTGTGCTATATTGATGAGTATAAAGGACTCAAAGTCTCACAGACATCATGACAATTTCATATTTAGCTGCCTCAAACATCAGACTGTGAGATATGGGGTGTGGGGGGGGGGGGGGGGTTCAGTTTTAGATCCTTTATTATTAGCATATTATTATAACAACCATGTTTCAGTAGGCCTGTTATAAAGGTATTAAATATTAGCTTCATCTCATCGGTGCTTTTGCTACTGTCTGATATCCATCTCAAATGGAGAATGTATTTAGTTTTTAGTTCTGTTTTTCTCTTCCACGCTGAAATTAATTCTTGGCTTTGCCACTTTATTGTGTATATGTATAACATGTTCTTTAAAATATATATATTTTTCTTTTTTGTTGACAATAGGGTCTTACAAAATCCCTGCCGCATGGAATGCCTCTTTTAAAACAGATGGAAAATACCCAGTAGTCATTTTCTCCCATGGTCTAGGAGCATTCAGGTACAGTTAATTTACAGTAACGAAAGGTATGCATGTGCAGATGTAGTTATTTATTTTGTTGGACAAAACTCCACAGAGTAGATGTGTCCCCTTTCAAAGTATTGGAATGAGCTTTTTTTTTTTTGCATTGGAAATTATGTGAAGATTCTGATCCATTGTCTCATATTAATATTTTTTATCTCAAACTTAGTATTTACGAAAAATAAAACAACTGGCCTTGGTCATTCTAATACATTCAGAGGGGCCTGTGCATGCATGTACCTGTCTTTTTGGGCAACTTTTTACCTTGGATAAAAGTGACCTTGAATGTATATCTTGTTATACATTATGATTATTGTGCCATCCATCAGTTCATGTACTCTCTCCATGCTCACAGGGCAGTATAACACCCTCAGAGATAAGACCTGTCTGCCTGTATGAGCTGTCAGACACAGAGCACAACAGATTTGGCTTTTTTTTTTCCAGATTTGGGTTTGACCTGGAGATTTCCCAACAATATGATGAGCCCTTTTCTGTTACATTATTTAGAAGACTCTTTATTCAGTTGATGAACAGGCTTTGTCTTAAAATATCATGAAATTGCTGCTGAAGGCAAATCTTGAAGTCTCTGAACTGTGGTTTTCAATGATGTTCTGGTGTGTGTTTCACAGGACATTGTATTCAGCAATATGTGTGGAGTTGGCCTCACAGGGCTTTATTGTAGCCGCAGTGGAGCACAGGTAGGTTTTTTAAACTAGGTTTTAAACACAGTCATTCTTCTCATGGTATTCTGTTTAAGCCACTTCATCTTTGTGTTTAAAATTTTTTTTTTGTTTGTTTTGAAAGCCTTCACATGTTGTCTATTGCAAGCATTTAGGTGCATGTGTGTGCTCATGTGAGAGAGATTCAAACTTGTTTTGTAACCCTTGGCGGTTGTATATGTACACTTGTATTTTGTATTACACCTGCATGCACTTTTTACAGTTCATCAAGAATTTTAAAAAATCTGAAGTTTAGATAGATCAGCCACATCACCTTGGGTTTATTTCAGGTGTCATTACTTGTTTAGCATTTACTTATTTTTATTTATTTATCATCAGCATCCACTTAACCCTAGGCAAGGTTCTAGGAACACTGGGCATAAAACTGGAATACACACTGAATCAAAGTACAGTCCTTCATAGGGCATAATGCAAAGGCTAGTTCACATCTAGAGAAAACTTTAATATTAAATCCATTTACTAGTGTGTTTTGAGGAGGTGGTGGAAAGCAAAGGAGACAGGAAAATAAATGCACAGAAACACCCACAGATGTAATTTTTGGAGACGTAAATAAAAGTTACAAATGAATTATGTTTATTCATTCCGCATTAAAGCAACTGTTCATCCTTTTTAATTTTCCCTGTTGGGCAGAGACGAATCAGCATCAGCAACCTTCTACTATAAAGAGAAGAGCAAAATGAAACAAAGCCATCATGCATCTCATCAAGCATTCCAGCCTGTGTCAGATAACCTGGTGGAAGAGTGGATGTATTACAGACCACTGAAAACAGGCGAGAATGAATTCCTTCTAAGAAACAATCAAGTGAGAGACTCCCCACAATATTGTTACTATTTTAAAACAATTCTCTAAACTGCATTATCCAACCAGCAAAAAGGAAACACTATTTAAAAAATATAATAATAATATAAATATGCATAAAATGAACAAAAACAAGCACAGGTGTAGTCATTTTATAACAATATATTGGCTTTTTTATAATTTTTTTTTTTTAGGTGAAGCAAAGAGCAGATGAGTGCATCAGAGCACTGGAGCTTCTTATTGACATTAATTCAGGAAATTCTGTGGAAAATACTTTACAGTCTGAATTTGACTGGTCAAAATTAAAGGTAATTGGAATAAAAACCCATTACCTGCAAATACTACAGCTTCCTTTCAAGTAATTAGAGCATGTAATGTGGGGGGGATTGCTGGGAAAGGTGTTTGTACTTTGTTTGTGCTCCTTTACAGAACAGTATGGACTTGTGTAGAGTCGCAGTCATGGGCCATTCCTTTGGAGGAGCCACAGTTATCGAGTGTTTGTTTAAAGAAGTCAAATTCAAGTAAGTGCTCATCATGCAAGAACATCATAATGTGTTAATTAGGTCACTTGTCAGTTAATTCCTAAGTTTAGAGTTTAATTGGAAGTCAAATCTGAAGAATACAGTCTAGTTAAAGACATTTCAGGTAAATATTTAAACTGTACCTTGTGCCTGTATGTGTTGAGACTTGGGGCTGAGATGTACATTAAACATTTGTTATAGTTTTGATTGATCAATGTTTAATGAACATTCAAATCTCAGAATTTGATAGTGAATCAAAAAACCCTGGGGTCTTTTGAGTTCAGTTTTAGATTGGATATGATAAATATATATAATGAAAATTACAAAAAATCAGTTGACTTTAGCGGTGTAATGTTAAACAAAAGTCAAGTCTATTCCGAAGTTTACTTTACCAGGTGCTCCCTACTCCCTGCTCAGTTTGCAGGAAATGTCGATGAAGGAAACTTCCCTTGATAAAACTCCACCATTCTCGCAGATCGCAGATGTCACTTTCCCCGTGCGTTCCCATTGTAACATAAGCACCTCGGATACTCCTCGCTGCTGATGTGGATATTTCACTTTCACAATACATAAATTTAAATATTAAATATTTATTAAAACAAAAACTGATACCTGTATGAAACATGTTATTGAAACGTGTATAACTTGTAAAACAATTATTAAATAGTTAAAATATGTAAATAGATTGATGATTATTAGTAATAATAATGGTAATAAGAAAACAATAATAATAATTGATTAAAGAATTTTTTACAGCCTATATAATACTACAAATTTTTATAAAATTAAAATGTAAATTATTGTGTCCTATTACTCTGATGTCACCCTCTGATAATGCTTATAATTATGTAAATACTTTTTCAAGCTCCTTTTTTTTTTCATGCTCCAGCGAGAAGCAATGATTTATGGGATTTTTTTCCCATTTTCCGGTGAAGTAAATACTTGTTCATTTGTTCCCTACACCATTAGCAGTTTGGCATCACACTCAACATGGCTGAACATCCTGTGTAGTATACTTTGCAGGGTACTTCAGGATGGTCAGAACACACCTCCAGTGTTTTCCACAGCCTATGGATGCGTCTCAATTCTGGGGCCTGTCCTCTATACACACTGCATAGATTGTGGAGGACGAACCAAAATGAGACAGTGTGCTCTGTTTGAATCACCAGCTGTCCCCCCCTACCCCCCCACCCACCACCCATTGACTCTTGCGTCAATGTAATATGAAGTACAAATCCGATTCCAAAAAAGTTGGGTCACTGTACAAATTGTGAATAAAAACAGAAAGCAATGATGTGGAAGTTTAAACTTTCAATATTTTATTCCGAATACAACATAGATGACCTATCTAATGTTTAAACTGAGAAAATGTATCATTTTAAGGGAAAAATAAGTTTTAAATTTCATAGCATCAACACATCTCAAAAAAGTTGAGACCAAGCCATGTTTACTACTGTGTGGAATCCCCTCTTCTTTTTGTAATAGTCTGCAAACGTCTGGGGACTGAGGAGACAAGTTGCTCAAGTTTAGGAATAGGAATGTTGTTCTATTCTTATCTAATACAGGCTTCTAATTGTTCAACTGTCTTAGGTCTTATTTGTCGCATCTTCCTCTTTATGATGCGCCAAATGTTTTGTATGTGCAGTATGTGGTCTGGCATTGTCATGTTGGAAAAAGCAAGGTCTTCCCTGAAAGTGACAATGTCTGGATGGGAGCATATGTTGTTCTAGAACTTGGATATACCTTTCAGCGTTGATGGTGCCTTTTCAGATGTGTAAGCTGTCCATGCGACACGCACTCATGCAACACCATATCATCAGAGATGCAGGCTTCTGAACTGAGCGCTGATAACAACTTGGGTTGTCCTCGTCCTCTTTAGTCCGGACATGGCGTTCCAGTTTCCCAAAAAGAACTTAAAATTTTGATTCCCTGATCTACAAAATCACCTTTATTCTAAGACGCTTTGCAAAGAATGAGAAAAAAAGTGGCATTTTCATTTCCTGGTATTGCTGGGACTGATAAGGGAGAGATGCTGGAAAACTGATCTGTTTGTTAAAGGGTAAATATTCATTAGATAGTACTGAAGGTATATGTGGGATAGCAAGTCGGAAAGTGGAATAGCCTCTGTCCATATTGGTGGCTACTCCTAGTAAAATGTACAGTTGCATGCTGCTGGTTGCCCATTTTTTACAGAGATTTTTAGCTCATATACCTACATGTCACTTTCTTTAAACGGATTAGCATCAATGTACCCCACTGAATGACTCAATCTCTACCTCAGCACATGACCAAAGGGATGCTAATGTTGGCCTTCTTAAACTCCCCTCTGTAAAATACAGACACAGTGGAGAGGCCCCCTTTTGTTACGCGATTGTTCAAAATTGCAGAACTCCGCAACACTTTGCATATCACAGTCAAGCTCAGTACCTTTTTGTTTTGTGGCTGAAAATATTCACTGTTTAGCCATAACATCATGACCATTGACAGGTAACGGGAATAACATGATTACAGTGGAACCTCGGCATATGAAAGCCTTGCAACTTTTCACCTTAAGAATCAAGTCTTCTTGTGCCTCGGTATGCGAGCCATTTTTGAGCGACCGGGCCGGTCATGCGCAATTCCTGTTACATGTGCGTCTGGGAGCCGTTCAGAACTTTGCATCAGTGGAAACCCAAGTGAAGCAAGTTTACATATTTCTTGTGGGTGTAATTAAAGATTTATATTATAGAATAGTGAAGCGAAGGCACCATGGGTCCCAAGAGTTTTATCAAGTACACCATCAAGAAGAAAAAGGAGGCACTTTCACTTTTTAAAAAAAAATTTTTTTAAAGCAGCCAGTGCCAAGAGAAATCATAAATTAAGGTTAAGTATTTCAAATTTGATTTAATTTACATGTCTTTTTCCAAAAGTTTTTATAAAAGTATAGTGTTGGAATAGGTAATATTGGTAATATTATTTTTGTGTGGCTGGAACAGAATATCTGGATTCACACCCCCGCCCCTGATTGGCTGTAGAGTTGTGATTAATGTGGGAGCTCTAAGTACCTCTAAGTACCTCTCATCCCTCCCCTCTGAGAGAGCTCGGCTCTCTCTAGACCTCCGGCTGCAAGAGGTTACAGCATCACCCGGGAATCGAACTAGTAATCTCCGGATTCACTTTACCACTGCCTCACTTGGAGCCCATCATTATAATTTTATGAGCAATTAAAAACGGATATTTCAGAAAGGTCACAAAGTCGAAACTCATTGCAACAAAAGTGAATTTTCCTGTAATCAATGACACACAAGTTAGAAAACCTGTGATCCTTCTCAATTTTTATCACTGGGTTGTACAAGGGTTGGACAATGAAACTGAAGCACTGGCCAATTGAGTGTTGGAGGTTTCATGGCTAAATTTGACCAGCCTGGTGGCCAGTATTTATTGATTGCACATTCCATCAGAAAGAGGTTTAATTAGCAGAGTAATAGCACAGTTTTGCTTAAAATATTGCAATGCACACATCAGGGATCGTCCTCCTGGGTCCGAACTGACAAACTGACAGATGATAGGGCGAGCACTTTACCCACTTGGGAGCCAGCACTGTCAATGTTACAGTGGTCCCAAGCCCGGGTAAAATGGGAGGGTTGCGTCAGGAAGGGAATCCGATGTAAAAACCTGCGCCAAGCTTGTATGTGTCAGCTGTGGCGACCCCTTGCCAGGAGCAGCCAAAAGACCACCAACAACAACAACTTGCGCCCTGAAATACCTGAAATCATTAATTAGTAGGGGTGTGCATTCGTCTTTGGCCTTATAATGTGTTTTACTTGAGGAAATCTTTTCTGTTTAGGCCATTTTTCTAGAAATCAGCTGCAGCCTCTTCTCAGACCACATGGAAGAGAATGTAGTACAGTGAAGTCAGAAAAATGAATGAGAGGTTAATCTTAACCATCTGAACTGGGCTCCTTCACAGGTGTGGTGTTGCCTTGGACACCTGGATGCTTCCTCTTAATGAAGAAATCTTTCAGAGTGTGAAACAACCCATTTTTTTCATCAACTCTGAGAAGTTCCAGTGGGCTGGGAATATTATCCGCATGAAGAAATTAGACTCTGCTGTCATTCCAAGAAAAATGATCACCATCATGTCAGTAATGTGATTCA
Source organism: Clarias macrocephalus (assembly GCA_011419295.1). Classification (NCBI taxonomy): domain Eukaryota; kingdom Metazoa; phylum Chordata; class Actinopteri; order Siluriformes; family Clariidae; genus Clarias; species Clarias macrocephalus. The sequence continues at coordinate 19,657 of JAAGKR010003873.1, forward strand.
ACAATCCATGCTCATGAATAAAATGTGTCTTAGCCATGCTAACTTCTAAACTAGCCAAGGAAAAAAAAGTAAAATATATAGATTAGGTTGTGTCTCTGCATTTTCTCTCTCTAGGGGAGCTGTACATCAGAGCTTCCCAGATTTCACCTTTCTCACGGGTAACTGGATTGGGAAGATGCTGAAGCTGAAGGGAGAAATTGATCCTCAAATAGCAATGGATTTGTGCAAAAAAGCTTCATTAGCATTCCTTCAACGACACTTATGTAAGTAAGGAATGTGTGTGGTTTTTTTTTTTTTTTTTTTACAGAAGATTTCAGCAGTATGGCATTTCTGCTCTTTAGTGTTTCTGTTCATTGTGTTTTTACCATGTAATAAGCAGAAAACAGTTGTGGTTGCAGGTTTGTAGTGGTGTGTGAGGACCTCTCACTTGCTGGACTTGTCAAGCTCAGATCAGGTGCTCTCACTAACTAAGAATTTAACAGGCTTAGCTTGCTAGTTAGGTTACGTCTAATCTGTACTGCTTTAGCAAGGTTATTACTTATTTAAATTAAAATTAGGCCTAAATTCTACAGTAAGATACTGTCTTTTTAAAATTATTTTTTTTATGTATCTCAGCTTCTTAGTAAAGTAGGGTCAGAGCACAGGATCAGCCAGTATCACCCAGAGTCCTAAGGGTCTGAGCCACCATTGAACTTGATTATTACTGTAATGTTCTTCCATTCATTCTTATTGAAGAGTTGCCTATAATGAATGTGTATAGCACGCAAATACTGTCCATGGCATCTCAATGTTGTAATTGTCATGAGCATGTCCACAAACTATTATCGAAAGATTGTGAGTTTTAAACCCCTCTCTCTCCTGCTCTCTCTCTCTCTCTCTGATCATCTCCGCTTCTCTACTTCTGAACACATGCTACATGATTGAGGGAAGCAAATCACACAATTGGGTATAATAATCAGCAGGTTATGACATTTTTATGTTAAATACTACACACCACTATGGTTATGCCACACAGCCCATGCAGAAATGTAGTGAAGTAAAAAGAACAGATATTTGTTATAGAATCTAGTAAAAGGTATCCAGTAATCAAACTAGTCTCGTAAAGTACAGATATGTGAAAACTGTGCCTAAGTGCAGTAACAAAGTAAATAGAAGTTTTTTTTCTGCAAAGCATCAGCCAAATAAACAGAGGAAATATAATCATGTGTGTTGTTCCTCAGCTCTGGAGAGAGACTTCAATCAGTGGGATCGTTTAATTGATGGAAAAGATGACCACCTGATTCCAGGGACCAACGTCATTCTGCTTCAATCCTCGATCTAATCATTTGTTCAAGAGAGAAAAAAACTATATTCACAACCACTCTGTAATCTTCATATTCTTGTTGCTAAGTAGGAAATACACGCAGTTTAATCTCAACATGTCACAGTGCTCCATAATTTTAATTATGGAGCTGAATTTTGACAATTGTGTATGAAAACCCATCAGGTTGGGCCATATGAATCATAACCATTTTAATTATGATTATTATTTAAATTAAATTCAGATTGCTATATTGTAAGTGGCAGCTGATCTTGTGCTGTGTTTCTGCAGCTGTGTTAAATATCATTAATCTTTCTCCCACAAGATATTAATTGCTGTGACACTGCTGTTATGCACAATAAAGCCTTCACATTCAGACTGTTGGGACTGAAGTAAAGGCTTCACACTACAAACTGCCTACAGGCATATAGTCAATATTTCTATAATGCATATAACTTGTCATATTTTAGATTTTAAACAGGTTATAATTTAACAAATAACATAAAATAAATACATCTTATAAAACTTTAATAAAATATGGTCCTGAGATGCAATTTCGCTACAAAAACTAAACTCTAACACTGACACGTGAAATTACTGACTGTAATAATTAGACTTGGACCTCATGATGAATTATACTTTGTATTAAATATATTTTCTTTTTAATTTTGCATTGTCCATTTGACATATTTACTTTTATTTTCATTTTTCCTTATTTTTCTTTTAATAACTTTTCAATAATAAAATCTGGTGAATAAAAGATTTATTGTGCACATTGTGTATTTCAAAATCACCTGTGACACACACCTTGTATATTTTACTGAAATTCTGACATTTAAAGAAAATGTGAATCAGAAGGCCATTTAACAAGCTAGTAGATTAAGTCAGGATTTTCCCATTAGCCTGGCTAAACTTATCTGTGACTTGGTTTCATGAAAGCAGAGGGACATAAATCAGCATGGAGCTTTATTCTGTGCAGTTAGGCTCCCGCAGACCATTAATCCTGGTGCCTTGTCACTCAGATTGGAAATAAGTGCGGCATTTTTGCATGTGTTCTTTTGTTTTTGTAAAAGCAGCATAAAAATATAGTATTGTGTATACTATAGGCAATTTTGATCAACGTAAAATATTTTGTGATTTATTTAGAAGGCATTGTAATTATTGTGTTGCCTGCAACACATTGGGATCACTTTCCAACATCAACGTCTGCAGATCATTCATAGGACCATTCATGGGAGTTTGAGCAAAGCTTCACAGAACCTTTTATTTTCGAAGCCAAGATGTGCACAAGCCATTGAATTTTTACAAGTCACACATTTATTCATTTACATATTTGTTTTTCTTTCATCCCTTATTCAGAGTGAATTACATACAAGCAGTTGAGGGTTAAGTGGCAACTTGGTGGTGCTGCGGTTGGAACCTAGGACCTTCTGATCAGTAGTCCAATGCCTTGACCACTAAGGTGCCTGTGCATATTAAGCCATGTTCTTCATCTTACAAGACCAACACCCTGCCCCTTTGCCTTGACACCACTTTCAGTTGGCAGACACGTCTTTCTCGTTTATATTTTTCTCAAAGGTTTGATGAATACACATGCCGTGTCTGCATTATTGCCGATGATAATGAGGAGATGGTTAGAAATTGCTGATGAAGTTGTCAAGGTGTTTTAAATAAAACTCAACAGAATTGACTCATGGCTTTTTTCTGTTTGTTTCGGTAATACTTCTAGTAATACTTCTACTAGTTCTTCGGATTGCATCTGCTACCTGTGCAGATTGCGGAATCCTAAAATCAGTACTGCACCCATGTTCTCACCAGCCATCAAAAAATGATCTATGTTGCTTTACCTTTCTTTCCATGTGGCATGTGCTTCTAGGCGGTGGGACATGCAAAATGATCTATGTACAACAAATGATCTATGTTGCTTTACCTTTCTTTCCATGTGGCATGTACGTCTAGGTGGTGGGAGATGCAAAAAAAATAAACAAAGGGACAATTTGTTACACCATATGAAATTTTTATGTGGGCTTTGAAAGAATTTGAAAGAACTTTCCCTGGCCACAGTAGAATAGTACATCAAAGAGGACTTCTACATATTGATTGCTTCACCAGTAAAGGATAATTTACATTACTATCTGCATTATTTTTAAAGGTACAATAATAACATACTGTAGACATTGTACTGTAACTTCAAGAAAAATGGAGTGGTAACCTTTTATTGTCTTCACATCATGCAGAACCTGTCATGGTTCTGTCACATCAACAAAGTTATGAAGAAGGCTTGGTAATGTCCCTACCACCTTAGATGCCTGAGAGAGTTTAGATGGCTGTCCAAGGTGCTTAAGAACTTTTACTACTGCACCATAGATAGCAAATGTTGGGAAACATCACAAACTTGGTTTGAGAAAAGCACCATGCAGGACAGATGAGCTATACAGAGGATCCCATAGCTAAATTTTGTTGCTCAGAATGAGCTTTTTCTTGACTCATGAGACTGAATTCAGCTGTCTCATTACAAGCTTGAATTTGTCTTTTCTATTTCTCCTAAACCCTACTTAGGAGAAACAAAGAGACATACAGTACAGACCAAAAGTTTGGACACACCTTCTCATTCAAAGAGTTTTCTTTATTGTGTTCTTTAGCCCAAACGCGTCTCTTCTGCTTGTTGCCTGTCCTTAGCAGTGGTTTCCTAGCAGATATTCTACCATGAAGGCCTGATTCACACAGTCTCCTCTTAACAGTTGTTCTAGAGATGTGTCTGCTGCTAGAACTCTGTGTGGCATTGACCTGCTCTCTGATCTGAGCTGCTGTTAACCTGCGATTTCTTATATTTCTTAATTTTCAAATTTAAACTCTTTGAATGAGAAGGTTAAACACTACTGTTAAACACTGAACACTCTATAATAAAACTACTGGTTTGCAAAAACTGATTATACAGTAACATTAACTTAATATTTTTAAAAAAATGTAAAAAGTAACTTAATATGTCAAACCACACTGGTTAACTTAGGACATGCTGACTGATTTATACCATTAAAAAACTGTAAGTGTTAGTTACCTAGATATGCTAATCCACATGCTAAACCACCCACAGGTAGCATTTGAATTCCTTTTGCAATTTAAGAACAAACGTAAGCGGTGTAACTTTCAGCTAAGTATACCACAGTTGTTTTTTTGTTTTTTGTTTTTTTACCACAGACTCTGTGGTTTTAACCTACATTTTGACTCCTTGTCAATAATAATTCATTTTAAATTAGGCATAAAAAAAAGAATAGTTATGATTATAACCTCTGTTCCCTGAAGATATCAGATATATGAGATATCACGCCCTCTAGTGTCCTGGCTGAAGCCACCTATATTCACCTGCTAAAGGCAGTCAAACCTGTGGTGACATAGGTGTAGCCCCGCCTACCCTTATAAACCATCATCACCACGGTTGACTCTCAGTTCGACAGCCGCTCTTCGCCGAGCGTAACCAGTGCTACAGAGCTATAATCAGTGGAGACCACTTTAGGTACAAAGGCAGCGTTTGGCCGTAGAGTAACCTTTAAACCATTAGTAGCAAAGACAAAAACAAGATGGATGCACAGACAAAGCGTGGAGATCACTCATTCGTTTAGCAGATGCTAAAGCAAGAAGAAGTGGCGTCTTATAAGAAAGAATTTTCATATCTATAGCCTCAACTGGCTCAAAAGGAGGACCACTGAGGGCCTCAAGTACTAACAATAAATCCCAAGACAGAACACTGGACCTCACAGTGGGTCACAGACGTCGCACTCCTCTTAAAAATCGTATTGCCAGTGGATGAGCCCCCAGTGACACTCCATCAAAGCCAACATGACAGGTTGATATAGCCGCCAGGTATACTTTAATAGTAGAGAAGGAAAGGCCTTTTTCTAACAGTTCTTGTAGAAAAGACAACACCTCCACCATGGAGCACTGAAATGGAAGAACATTACGTTCCTGACACCATTGCTCAAAAACTCACCATTTGTAAGCATATAAACCTCTAGTGGACGAGGCCCGAGCACTCTGAATTGTCTCAATCACATTCGGAGGTCCCACAGTTCAGGACGCGGGTGAATCACCTCCCCCTCTGCCTGAGACAGAAGGTCCCTGAGGAGAGGAAGTTTCCAAGGGTCTGCTGCTAGCAGGCTGACTATCTCTGCATACCACGACTTCGCCGGCGAACGAGGGGCCACCAGGATTAGGGACAGGCCCTGCTGGTGCACCCTCTCTGTGACAGGCAGAATCAGTTCTACTGGAGGGAAAGCATGCAATAGAGCATGAGTGTGCCAGCGCATTGATCCCCAGAGGAGCACTGTGATCTGTTATGGAGAAGAATAGTGTGCAGTGAGCATTCTCTTTGGATGCAAAAAGATCCACTACTGCCCTGCCAAAGTGCTCCCAGATCTGAGCTACCACCCATGAGTGTAACCTCCATTCACTCACAAGCTGGCCCCTTCTGGAGAGAAGGTCCGCCCCCAGATTCAGGCGCCCTGGAATGTGAGTGGCCCTGAGTGACAGAAGATGAACACTGGACCATAGCAATAGAGAATGAGATAGTTTCATCAGAGGAAGTGAACGGGGGAACTTGTCTGTTTATATACGACACCACTGTCGTGTTGTCTGTCCTGATCAGAACATAATGGTCACGATGATCAGCTGGTCACGAAGCATATCTCCAGACCCAGGAATCAAAACTGTTGACTCTGAGTCAGTGAGCTTTTCTGCATGTTTACTGAGAACTAGAGACTGAATGTGAGAAATAACGCTGTCTGTTTCTCCGCCTGTTCACTTGAGCTCGATATTAGTGCCCAGTTGTCTAAATAGGCCAGTATGCGCATGCCTCTCTCCCGAAGAGGAGACAGCGCCGCCTCGACGCAGTTTGTGAAACTTTCGGGGAGGTTGCGACAGGCCAAACAGTAGCACCAGGTACTCGTAGGCCATGCCCTCGAATGCAAACCACAGAAATTTTCTGTGGCGCGGAAAGATTGCTATATGAAAGCATCCATGAGATCGAGGGGAGTGAACCAATCCCCCGGGCCTATTGCATTTAGCAGTTGCCTCAGTGTAAGCATTTTGAACTTGTACGTTCTTAAAAACGCGTTCAATGTTCTCAGATCCAAAACAAGACGTAGTCCTCCCCCTCTCTTCGGAATGACAAAATAACGGCTGTACCAACCAGAGATCGCTTCCAAAGAAGAAACCACTTGAATCGGCCCTTTGCTCAGAAGATAATTTATCTCCTACCGGAGCACCGCTGTGGCGCTGTCCGACACCACGGTGTTGATTACGGGCGAGAAGCGCTTTGTGCAAAACTCCAGTCGGTATCCCATAGCGACTGTATTTTGCACCCATGTCGAGACTGCGCATGCGCTCCACTCGAGGAAGTGGGAAGCCAGCTGGCTCACATTGAGCACCAAAGGGGGGGCTGCTGCCATCTAGCGTTCAGAGTGCAGCCTCATAGATGGCAGTGGACAATCTTGTGTGTTGCAACAGGAAAAATCTTTATTTGTTTTCAATTCAATTCAATAAAATTTTATCTGTATAGCGCTTTTAACAATTGACATTGTCGCAAAGCAGCTTTACACAATCAAAAGAATTAAGTTTGTATGAAATGTGAATGTGTGTGAATCAAACTGATAAGATTGTCCCTGATGAGCAAGCCGAGGGCGACGGTGGCAACTCCCTGAGATGGTAATCATAGAAACCTTGAGAGGAACCAGATTCAACAGGGAACCCATCCTCATTTTGGTGAAAACGGATGGCAGGGATTGATCAGCATCATACTGTGTAAGACTGGAAGTTCAGTATAACACGAGATGTGTTTAAATTAAATGGAGTCCAGTTTGTTCCTGGACGCTCAGGTAGATTGTAGGAAATTCCAGTCCTCCAGCATCAGTCGAGGACAGGACAGTCTTCGTGGAAAAGTGGAACCATCTCCAGACACCACACGCATCCCAGACAGACCACAATATGAGTCAATACGGGGCGCAGGGGCGCTGCCCCAATTAAAGTTAGAAGATTGCTACTTTAACATGTAATTATTTAACATATTTTTTTATTTTAATAATGGAATAAAGTCAGAATATTCCACTGTATTTCTTAATATAATTTATTTGCAATAAAAAAAATCTAAACTGTATTATGTTCATTTGTGTTCGTGTACGCGGGGCACCGGACAAAGGAGTGTCTATGTAGGCACGTAAATTTTTGAAAAGCATGTGATTTGAGGATGAGCTCTGATTGGATCTTTTCAAATCATCCTTGGGGCGCAGCACTGTGCGCCACAAACCCTCCAACTTTTGTTCTTAGCGAATCAATATTGTTTTTAAATATTCGGGCTTATGTGATTGGACCATTCTCTCCACAAACCCACCATTCCAACATAGAACGCCGGAGCTGGCGACAGAGTGTACATGACTCGGGCTCAGCTAGCGCTCTCCTAGTCAGGAGAATTCCTAAGCAGACGGGGCACACTTTGTGCTGGTCCTTCTTGGGCAAAGAGAAGCCACATCCCTGCGGACAGGGGCGAATAGCTGACTTCTTCCTTGCCACATTAGTTTCCATGCTCGCAATAGTTAGCACCGTTAGCACAGCTAAACAGAAGCCAACCAAACTGAGATGTAGCTAACGCTCACTGACAGTGCACTTAAAATGAGCGCTCTGCGGGTAGATGACTCACCAATTGAGGCTGTTGTCGCTAGCACGAACAAGAACAGTTAAGCTGATTTTAAGCCTAGTTTTATAATGCAAACACATAGTTACTAACAACAGCTAGAAAACTCTACAAAACAAGGTGTTCAAAGCGAGGTGAAGAGCGTAAGAACTGAGAGACAACCGTGGTGACGATGTTTTATAAGGGTAGGCGGGGCTACACCTACTTCACCGTAGGGTTGACTGCCTTTACGGCATGAATATAGGTGAATTCAACCAGGCCTTAGAGGGCAAGATATCCCATACAATATGTGTTGTACAGAGTGAATTGAAAGGGAAAATCTTCACTGTCTGCTCGGTCTTCTTGGTCTTCATTTGATCGTTACCGCGCTACCGCCAAATAAAGGTCTGGCTGAATGATGGATAATGTGTTTTTTGCTGACTTGACATAGATGCCTGGCGATGCGCTGCACACTTCTCTAAACACACTGGCCACTTAAACATTTGCAGGCTTGGAGCATGTGTGGGAGAAATTGTGAAAAATTATTTCTTGATTATAATCTATATGCACTGTAGGCTTAATTGGGTTGGCCATGTAAAAGTGTTGAACATTTAGTCATAAATGTATAATTAAAAATAGGTTTGGTCTTAAATTATAAGTGTATACAGAGGTCATTCAACACAAACATTATCTCATTGCTTCACTTCTCAATAAAAAATATTCTGTATATTGTATTTTAGTTCTTTATTGGTAATGACATTTGTACAAAATGTAAAGTAAGTTTGCCATTTGCCAGTTTAAATTAAATAAATTCATTAAGGTTAAAGGTTACACATTTGTTAAAGATGAGCCATGTTGATCAACTAGGGACACCTGGGTGTACTGCACAGTAATATATATGGTGGTTGGATTTTTTTTTTTTTTAATAAACAAGCTAGATTTCAATATAAAACATTTATCTATTACAATGCAATTTTGTAATTAACTTTAGTTGTTACCAACCTACATGTCTACATATCTTCATTTTAGAGATTCCAACCTACTGACCCTCCCCTCTATCTACCCATATGTGAAGAGTAAGGTGAAGTATATAAAAAAAAAAGTACTAAACAGTCTTTAGTGTGGATGCCACTTTTTGTCAGAGAACCCTAGCCCTTAAACCCCAAAGCATTTTAGCCATTCTTTGCATCATGTTTTAATAAATAGGTCAGGATTATGCAATATAGATTGACACAACAGAATATATTCCTCAATATGAAGAACTAAATTTTATTTCATTTTAACTAACTATACACACATGACTAAGCAAAAATTTTTTTTAAAGGATCATATTAGAACATATCAGAAAACCCAAATGCACAGTTGCAAGTACTGTATACTTTATGTGTGGAAAACACTGCTTTGGGGAAACAAAAACTATGTGAGTCACACACAAGACAAATATGAATCTCTGAGATTTAGAGGTAATGAGCCATATTTGAGACACATTTGAGAAGATGCAGAAAATGGCCAAAATCTCATTTAAGTCTCAAAGATGGCTCATTTCTGCATATGTGAGTCGCACACAAGCCAAATATGAACTATCTCTGAGATTTAAAGGTAATGAGCCACATTTGAGACACCCTTGAGAAGATGAAGAAAACATCTAAATCTCATTCAAGTCTCAAAGATGGCTCATTTCTGTATAGGAGACAAAGCGAAGATTAACATGAGATCTCATCTTGGAGTTTCTTTGCTATGGGTACAATTAGCTGAGAGCATCATCCGCACCGAGTTCCCTCTTTTTTCCATAGAAATGACAGTAATGCACAAACGCATGACACTGCATTCACTACAAAACTACACTATGAAAACTGACCCTTCAAAGATGTGCAGACAGATCAATATATGTTTGTTCTTTCTGTGGGTAGTTTCTCATAAGTTCCAAAAAAAAAAATGTTGAAGGGCCACTATGGAATGAAATATAACATTTTACCTGTCTTTGCCTGGGTTCTTATGCTTGTATATACAGCGTCTCAACAAATTGGAATGTTATTGAAAAGCACGAAGTATGAACATGTACAGCACTCAGTGCTTGGTCAGGGCTCACTTTGCAAAACAGAGTACAGTACTTAACTAGATCTCAGTACTTTTGTCCTGCTGGAAAATGAAATCAGCATGTCCATAATGCTTATAAACACAGTGGACCAACACCAGCAGATGACATGGCTCCCCAAACCACCACTGACTGCAAACTTTACACTGGACCTCAATCAACTTGGATTCTGTGCTTCTCCTCTAGTCCTCCAGACTCTGGGACCTTGATTTCCAAATGAAATGCAAAATTAACTTTTATCTTAAAAGAGGACTTTGGCCCACTGAGCAACAGTCCAGTCCTTTTTGTCCTTAGCCCAGGTAAGATGCCTCTGATGCTGTCCCTGGTTCAAAAGTTGCTTGACACAAGGAATGCGACAATTGTAGCCCATGTCCTGGATACGTCTGTGTGTGGTTGTTCTTGAAGCACCGACTCTAGCTGCAGTGGACTACTTGTGAATCTCCCCAAAATTCTTGAATGGGTTTTCTTTCACAATCCTCTCAAGGCTGCGGTTATCTCTGTTGCTTGTGCACAATTGTCTACCACATTTTTTCCTTCCATTGTCTACAGCACTCCAAGCCAGCCCACTGACGAAGAGACTCATTTAAAGGCTCAGGAAACCTTTGCTCATTTCAACCTTTGTTTTTCTTTGAGTTAATTAGCTGATTAGGGTGTGACACCATGAGTTCTCCATAATGAATTTTTCCACAATATTCTAGTTTTCTAAGATACTGAATTTTGGGTTTTCATCAAAAACAAAACAAGGTGTATCAACTTTTCAGTGTAGAAGCTTTTGATTAAAAACTTTATCACAAGCTTTAAATGTTTTTTTTTTTCTTCCCAGAGACGGTGTAGAAATCCATGCTTCCCTTTCATGCATGAATTATGAGAACCTCAGTCAAGATTTTTTTTTTCCTGAGTGTTTTCATTCCTCTCTAGGCATGAAAATAAAATGCAATTGAAATTTTTTGAATAAACGTATTTTTCATGGAGGTACAAATATGTCCACTCATGTGGACACCATGCATTTGACATATGAACCAAAGAAATATTTAACTAACATTTAACTAACCAATAGAAGAAAATGATGTACTGTGTGAAAATAAAATGTAACCAGTTATTATAATTTGGCATAACATCCAGGGCACAACCAAAATTATATATGTTTCCATCAGTTAACAGGTGCTAAACATGGCACTTTTTGTAAAGGCAAGTATTGTTTATTGGTCAACAAATGATCTTTCTCCCCTATGTTATGCTGTCACCTCTCACATCATCTACTTTTCAAATATATCTTGTATGGAAATTGGCAAAGCATGTATTCCCAGGAAGGTTTTCAGTTCTCCTTTTGTCAGGGACAGATTGTCTTCTCCATTTTGGAGTGCATACAGGCTGGTATTGTGCACAATATCATTCAACAGGTCTTCAGGAAATAGATAGATAAAGAAATTTATTGGCTCTGTTCCACTAACATTTACCTTCCACTCCCCTAGAAAACAAGGCAAGTCACCCTCAAACTGGTTGTCTTTGGTTTTCCAGGCATTTCTGAACTTTTTCTGTCCCAGGGCTCTGTCTGGTATTATATCTTCAGCTCCCTCCCCATCTTCAGCTACCTCACTACCCACAGCTCTCTCAGCATCCTCATCCTCAGATCCACTATCATTACTGGTATCATTGACTAATCCTGATCCTTGCCCTTTTCCGGCAGCCATTCATCATCCCTGATACTGACATCATCCTCACAGATGGTATATGCTCCACTATCCTGTTAAGTGACATCACGTTCAGTGACATCACATCACATTGATCATACATCATACTGTGATGCTTTTTTTTCCAGCATCTGCAGCCTATTCTACACACGTATACATCACAAATGTTAACATACACACACACACACACACACACACACACACACACACACACACACTAACACACTCACCATATTTAGGGCCCAAACCGACATCAGCCCTATATAGTGCTGATGTCAGTTTGGGCCCTAAATGACATCAGCCCTATATAGTGTGTGATGTGTGTAAGTTGTGTGGTGCACCTGGACGGCGATGGCTTTTTGTAGGTCTTCACACACTTAAATAACACACAGATTGTGCGGTGCGCGCGGGGGGGATGGGGCGATGGTCATGGTGCTTGGGCCAGTCATCGTTGCTTGCAACTATATTAGTATGAATTGCAGTTAAAATTTAGCCAGTGATGCATGACGTCCTATTTAGTGGACAAATTTATCCATACACAAAATAAATATCTGGAAATTTTGGCAATCATATTAATCCTTAGATGTTACTTGATGCCAGCATATTTTTTTTTTGCCTACAAGGGTGTCCTGCTATAGAAGAATTTACAAGATATTCCTGGCATATTCTGCATTTCTGATTCCCTATTGGCCATCTTGGATTTGGGTTAGAAAAAAATTAACTTACCATGACTGGCCTATAGGTGGCAGTGTATGGGATGATGCACAAGCATCCATTGTGTTGGCCTATAAGCAACTATAACAACAAAACCCCTGTATACACAAAGAACAGCTTTTGAATAGCTGTCCACTGTAGTGACCACTATGCATGAAAGGGTTAAGGTTTTTGCTGTTTAAAAAATGACCACCATGTCCCATCTTAGATGTTTTTTGAGATAAAGTCGGAGTACAGATTGAGGTGGTTTGAACATGTTCAGAGGAGAGATTGTGACTATTGGTAGAAGAATGCTGAGGTTTGAAGCCAGGGGGGAGGTCTAGAGGAAGACAAAAAAGGAGATTTATGGATGCAGTGAGAGAGGACATGAAGTTAGTTAGTGTAATAGAAGAGGATGCAGAGGATAGGGTTAGAAGGAGGCAGATGATTCGCTGTGGCGAAACCCGAAAGGGAACAGCCGGAAGACAAAGAAGTGTTCTGAGTTTGGAAAGCATGAGCTCAGGGAAAGTGTTTTCTTCGTCTAGGTCTTCTGTCACATGACAGCATGCCTCTCTCGTTTTAGATCGTTTGCATCGTTAAGTCTAATAGCGGACTCAGGATTAAAGGTGCTCCATGGATTAAAGTTCTTTTAGAAGACAGTATGCATTCTGGCTAAAACAATTTGAACTATTCAGGAATTTTCATGAAAAAGTGTTACAAAAAGGAGGTTATTTTGACCATATTCAGATTAGTTGTTTCGCTTTTTGTCTAGTTTTTTTTTTGTGTGTATGTGGAGAAAGTCTTTCAGCACCTTGATTGTTGCAAGGATGCTCTATTGTGATCTGGTGACTGTGGAGGCTGTAGCCCATCTGCTTGAAAGTTTGATGTGTTGTATGTTCAGAGATGCATTTTGGTATATCTCTGTTGTAATTTAATTTACTGTTGCCTTTCTATACGCCTAAACCAGTCTGGTATTCTCCTCAGATTTTTGGAATCACTTGCAAATGTATTTGTTTTTGTTTAGTGAGTTATTTTCTGCATTCTACAACAATACTGAAGATTTCAAAACTACAAATTCTGAATTTCTCTGTGAATTTGCAGATTTCCTCTCAAACCTGGTCATTTCTGTAGACAAAGCACTAATTGCTGAAGATTTTAATATTCATTTTCAGAATCCAGAAGACCCTCCGAGAACAGCATTTATGTCCATACTGGATTCAGAAGGAGTAAATCAGTGTGTAGTAGGACCTACTCATGACGCCGTTCATACTTTAGATTTAATATTATCCTTCAGATTAAGTATAAGAAATATAATCACAAGTCTAGTGTTATCACAGATTACTATCTTGTCCCAATTAAAATGTGTCATAGTAATAATGTACCGCATTACTATATGCTACCGTACATTCACATACAATACCACACAGAGCTTTATTAGTAATCTCCCAACTTTGATTGGATCGCCGTCTAAGCCTACAGAACTTGATAGGGCGACTGAATATTTAGACATTCCGTTATACCTTAGATAATGTAGCTCCAGTTGAAAGGAAAATTATTAGAGATAAGAACCTCGCTCCCTGGTATAATGACCACACGCAAACTAAAACAGGCCGCTTGAAAATTAGAATATAATTAGATTATAATGCGTCAAACTAAATTGTTAGTATTCCAAATAGCATGGAAGGAGAGTATCCTGAACTATAAAAAAGCTCTTAGTGCTACTAGATTGATGCATCTCTCCACTCTTATAGAAACTAACAAAAATAATCCTAAGATTTTTATTTAATACCGTAGCCAAATTAACCAGAAATGACAACTGCAGAAATCGCCACAACAACAACATACAGTAGTGAGGACTTCATGAACTTTTTCAATAACAAAATCATAATTATTAGGCAAAAAATTCAGGCTTTGAAACCAGACAATTTTATTGAGGCAGATGATAAAAATGTACTCAACAGTGGCTATGTTCCAAAATCTTTAAAATTAGCGGTTATTAAACCACTAATTAAGAAACCTGAACATGACCCACTTCAGCTGTCCAGTTACAGGCCGATATTAAATCTCCCCTTCATCTCTAAGATAGCTGCTGTGCTACTATATCCATATCTTCATAGAAATATCATACACAAACTGTACCAGTCAAGATTTAGGCCTTATCACAGCACAGAGACAGCACTTGTTAACTTGTTAAATGACCTCCTATTGGCCTCTGATCAGGGTTGAGCTGCTATGCGTGTGTTACTTGACCTCAGTGCAGCTTTTGATACCATTGATCATAGTATTCTCCTTCACAGGTTGGAAAATGTAGTAGGAATGATGGGAACGGCCCCCTCCTGGCTCAGATCCTATTTGACTGATCATTATTAGTTTGCAGATTTAAATGGTGAATATACTTATGTTCTTAAGTGGAGTTTGGTGTTCCACAGGGTTCAGCTTTAGGCCCACTGTTTTTTTATCTTAACATGCTTCCTCTGAGCAACAAAATTCATAAACATTGTACTGTATTAGTTTTCATTGTTATGCTGATTACACACAATTATATGTTGCAGCAAAACCAGAAAAAAACAGCTTAATAAAGTTGAGCAAGTGTGAAGGACATAAGAGATTGGTTGTTAATTAACTTCCTTCTGCTTAATCCTGATAAGACAGAGGTACTAGTCATAGGACCACATGTAGCTAAAGCAAGCTTTTTGATCAAACTGTAACTTTAGATGGCCTTTCTGTTCCATCAAGTGCAATAGTAAAAGTGCAATAGTAATTACACCTTGGTGTAATTAAAGATTCCAGTCTTTTATTTAAAGTTGTGTACTGTAGTTTTCACAAAGTTTGTTGCTAAAGTGCTTTTAGATCTTTGTTTCAGTTGTTTCTGTGATGTACTGAAATATAATTACAAGCAATTCATACATTTCAAAGGCCTTTATCGGCAATTGCATGACATTTATGCAAAGAGTCAGTATTTGCAGTATTTGCATTTCCTTGCTGTCAATAAAGGACCTGCTGAGATCATTTGAGTAATTATCTTGTTAACTCAGGTGAGAATGTTGACAAGCACAAGGCTGGAGATCATTATGTCAGGCTGATTGGGTTCGAATGGCAGACCTGACATGTTAAAAGGAGGGTGATGCTTGAAATCATTGTTAACCATGGTCATTGCGTTGCATAAAAATGGCTTCACAGGCAAGGATATTGTGGCTACTAAGATTGCACCTAAATCAACAATTTATAGGATCATCAAGAACTTCAAGGAAAGAGATTCAATTCTTGTTAAGAAGGCTTCAGGGCGTCCAAGAAAGTCCAGCCAGCGCCAGGATCGTCTCCTAAAGAGGATTCAGCTGCGGGATCGGAGTGCCACCAGTGCAGAGCTTGCTCAGGAATGCACAGTGAAGCGAAGACATTTGGAAGATGGCCTGGTGTCAAGAAGGTCAGCAAAGAAACCACTTCTCCCAAAAAAAACATCAGGGACAGATTTATCTTCTGCAAAAAGTATGGCGAATGGACTTCTAAGGACTGGAGCAAAGTCATATTCTCAGATGAAGCCTCTTTCCGATTGTTTGGGGCATCTGGAAAAAGGCTTGTCCGGAGAAGAAAAGGTGAGCGCTACCATCAGGCCTGTATCATGCCAACAGTAAAGCATCCTGAGACCATTCATGTGTGGGGTTGCTTCTCATCCAAGGGAGTGGGCCCACTCACTATTTTGCCCAAAAACACAGCCATGAATAAAGAACGGTACCGAAATACATACACCCCCCAACAGCAACTTCTTCCAACAATCCAACAACAGTTTGGTGAAGAACAATGCATTTTCCAGCACAATGGAAGACTGTGCCATAAGGCAAAAGTGATAACTAAGTGGCTCGGGGACCAAAACGTTGAAATTTTGAGTCCATGGCCTGGAAACTCCCCAGATCTTAATCCCATTAAGAACTTGTGGTCAGTCCTCAAGAGGCGGGTGGACAAACAAAAACCCACTAATTCTGAAAAACTCCAAGAACTGATTATGAAAGAATGGGTTGCTATCAGTCAGGATTTGGCCCAGAAGTTGATTGAGAGCAGCCCAGTCGAATTGCAGAGGTCCTAAAAAAGAAGGGCCAACACTGCAAATACTGACTCTTTGCATAAATGTCATGTAATTGTCGATAAAAGCCTTTGAAACATATTAAGTGCTTGTAATTATATTTCAGTACATCACAAAAACAACTGAAACAAAGATCTAAAAGCAGTTTAGCAGCAAACTTTGTGAAAACTAATATTTGTGTCATTCTCAAAACTTTTGGCCACGACTGTACATAGCCCTGTGTGATAAAGAGTTTGTCCCGTAAACCTAATAACTGGTTGGGCCACCCTTAGCAGCAACAGCTGCAATCAAGCATTTTTCGATAACTTGCGATGAGTCGGTTACATCGCTGTGGAGGAATTTTGACCCACTCATGTTTGCAGAATTGTTGTATTTCAGCCACATTGGAGGGTTTTTGAGCTTGAACCGCCTTTTTAATGTTATGCCACAGCATCTCAATTGGATTCACGTCAGGACTTTGACTACGCCACTCCAGTGTCTTTATTTTGTTTTTTCTTCAGCCATTCAAAAGTAATCTTGGTGTGCTTTGGATCCCAAGGTCGCTTCAGCTTGAGGTCACAAACAGATGTCCGGACATTTTCCTTCAGGATATTTTGGTACACAGCAGAATTCATGGTTCCATTTATCACAGCAAGTCTTCCAGGTCCTGAAGCAGCAAAACAGCCCCAGACCATCCCAATACCACCACCATATTTTATTGTTGGTATGATCTTTTCCTTTGCAGTGTTACTTTTACCCCACACATAATGGCGTACATCCCTTACAAAAAGTTCAACTTTTGTCTCGTCAGTCCACAGAGTAGTCTTGGGAATCATCAACGTGTTTTCTGGCAAAACTGTGACGAGCCTTGATGGTCTTTTTGCTCAGCAGTTGTTTTCGTCTTGGAACCCTGCCATGCAAACCATTTTTGCTGAGCCTGTCATGAACACTCATCTTAACTGAGGCATGTGAGGCCTGCAGTTCTTTGGATGTTGTTGTGGGGTCTTTTGTGACCTCATGGATGAGTTGTCACTGCACTCTTGGGGTAATTTCGGTTGGCTGGCCACTCCTGGGAAGATTCTCCACTGTTCCATGTTTTGCCATTTGTAGGTAATGGCTCTCACTGTGGTTCACTGCAGTCCCAAAGCGTTAGAAATGGCTTCATAACATTTTCCAGACTGAATAATTGAGGTCTTTCTGATGTCCAGCTTTTGAGGATCTTTTGGTCTACTTCATTTTGTCAGGCAGGTCCTATTTAAGTGATTTCTTGATTGTGAACAGGTGTGGCAGTAATCAGGCCTGGGTGTAGCTAGAGAAATTGAACTCAGGTGTGATAAACCAGAGTTAAGTAGGTTTGGATTTTGTTTTCCCTTAATAATAAAAAACTTCATTTAAAAACTGCATGATGTGTTAACTTGTGATACCTTTGACTAATATTTTAATTTGTTTGCTACTCTGAAACATTAAAGTGTGACATACATTAAAAAAATAAGAAATCAGTAAGGGGGCAAACACTTCACATGACACAACATGAATTTGGGATTAAATATGGTTTTAAATTTGCTATATAAATAAAAATGGCATGAAGACTGAAATCATAGGTCCATCTTAATGACTGCAGATCATAAGGTCACAGAGAAACCAACCCTAGCAAGGATTACATTTGACCTCCACAAAGGACGATTAAATACATATACAATGCTTAACGACCAGAGAATGTTTTCAGTAAATTCTCAAGATTTGTACTGAATTACACACTCACATTTGCAGATTTATTTTTAATGTCATGTTTAATCCTCAGAATCAGACAAACACAACAGTAAGTGGAGAAGATTCAAATGTGAAGATACATCTGAGCAGCTACACATCAACACGTTTTGAAGGATTTTTACATTTCCGGACCACGCCCTCTGCCATGGCCTTTACTCAATCTACCTCCCTCTTTCCCCACCTCCTGGCTCCGGCCCTTCCGCTGTTTCATTGCTCTGAGGTCGAAGTTTTCCGGGGTGAGAAAACAAGCTTTTTAATGTCCATTGTGAGATCTGTCGGTTCTTTCAATTCTTCAGCTGATCCTTCATTCTCTACATCCATCTGCTCAGCTTTCTTCTTCACCAACCGCTTTACCACCAGAGTGTGATATTGCATCAATAGCTCATAATGATCCTGACACACACAGACACACTTTGTTTAAAAACTTAAATACCAAATTGATCAGTCAATACAGTGTTCATTTGTGCATACCTGTGGAAGTTTACTCTGCAGTGTGTATATGATGCTCGACACACACCGCCCTGGAGCAAGCAGCATGCAGTGTGTGTGTTGCTGAAACAGCAGCAAAACAGTAAGATGCAGAACAAGTGCCTCATCGCTTGCTGCCTCCAGCTGCTCCATCAGAGATTGTTTATGTACAGAGAGAACCAGTCTGTAACAAACACACATACACACACCAGAGAGTTTATTGAAGGAGAATAAATGTTATATTCATGTTGAATAAATACAGTGCATCACTTTGTGTGGTTTTGTAAGTAGTGTGTCTGTGCATTTGTATAGTATATTGTATTATACTTTGTATATATTACTTTGTATAGTGCATCACTAAGTATATGTATATATACTTCTCTTTTTTCTTGTCTCCTTTCTTAAGCATGATGCCACACTCCTCAGCAGCAGCTTCCACACTGCAGAGGAATTCCTCAATGCTCTGAAACACAGTCAGACAAAGATCCAGGTAAAGAGACGAACACATGACAGTGTGACGATGGGACAGAGTTGACAAGTGACGGAGTGACAATAGCGGTGTGACAGGGTAGTGATGTGCCTCTGGGGGAGCAGCAGAGTAAGGGTGTGATGGAATGACAACTGCACAGCATGAGTGTGTCTGAGAGGCGATAGGGAGATAATGTGTCAGTATGACAGTGTGACAAGGTGACAGAGTAAGGGTCTGACAAGATGATGGTGTGATGGTGTGGCAGTATGACAGGGTGACAAGGTGAGGATGTAAGAGTGAGAGTGTGACAATGTGACAGAGTGATAGTGTGGCAGTATGGTTGGGTGATAGTTTGACTGGTTGACAAGGTTATAGGGTGATCGAGTGAGAGTCTAATAAGGTGACAGGTTGATAGTGTGACAGGGTAAGGGTGTGAAAAGTTTACAGGGTGATGCAGTGACAAGATGAGAGTGTGACATGGTTAAAGTATGAACATGAAAGAGTGATGGTGTGAATTCACATGGTGATAGTCTGAGGGTGGGACAGGGTCAGAATGTGACATGGTGAAATGTGATTGTCATCGGTTAGCATCCACTGACTCTTCCATTGAGGCTGGTGTTCAGTTTCATCAGGGGAGCTTTAATCTCATCAGGGAGCTTTGCCAGAATCTTCATCCTCACCTAGACATTGGGGAAAACACACAGACAGTAGCCTTTTAAACACATCTAACAGTCATTGAAACACTGTACCTATATATGAGTAACAAGAGTAATATTAATAAGTAATATGAGCTTACTTGACAACTGCTCAACCATCATACATGACTAGTTTAAATACCTCACAGAATGATTGAGGTTACACTCAGCAATCGATATCTCTTATTAAAACATTTTCACACAAGTCACACGCTTCACAGACAGAATTGCTGATAGAGTAAGTTGTTTCTTGATTTAGTTACATATCTTTGGAGAGACTGACAGTACCGTTCTCCCATCAATGGCAGCTTAATTTCCTAAACTCCAGTGTAACCTTATTCAACCCGTCAACATCGAAACAGCATTGCTGACCTCAGGGGTGATGGAGCTAGGAGTATCCAAGAAGTTCCTCTGATCATCTGACAGGAAGGCAATCATTGCATTGGTTAGATCTGAACACACAGATTTCAGGATGTGCTTCGCCATGTGGAGTTGATCATCATCTACACACACAAACACAAATTAATGTTTGGATCTTTTCTGAAATAAATATGTGATGAGTGTTATACACACCTGAGAAGTATTTGATTCCCTTCTCTAGTGCTCGGACATTTGCATATAAAGTGTTAATTTCCTCCTGCAGCTCCTTGGCTGTGTGTCTGCGTTTCCCAGCTGAGCAGGAAGTGGAAGTAGAAGACAGGAAAACTGAGCGCACCACTTCCTGGTACACCCGTGATAATGGCCTGGGGAAACACACAAACACACACACTATTCCAGAATGATCCTGCGGCTCCTCTCCAGGTCGTAACAACACTACCCCACCTCCTTCAAACCCTTCTGTACTATCGTGAGTGGAGGATAGAAAGAGAAAAGAGCCCATAAAGGACAAGGATTTCCCCCTTGTAACATCACCCACAGGAAAGACTGGCTGCAGGTCCAGACCAAGATCCAGGACAGTAAAGCCTCCTGGACCTGTATTGTACCAAATAACCCTGGTTATTAGGCTCTTCCCACTAACAAAACCATTACAAACATAGTGTTTACCGGTGTGCCTTATCATGGCACGAGCATTGATGTTACCATGGTGACTTGTATCACATAATAGAGATGGAGAGAACCTGCTTCTGTGTCAATCAGTACCTGACCAGTTCCTGTGCAAGAAGCTCCAGTGTTTCCATAGGACAGTCACACACTCGCTTTTCCAATACCTCCACGATCTCATGCACTGACAGGAACACTGGCTCTGTAGGCTTACCTACATGTGCACATACACCCACAAACACAAACAGTTACAATACTGACAAAAAGGATTAATGCATTATACAAAAACACTAAGGATGTATAGAGAACAAGCAGGGTGTGTGTGTGCGTGTGTGTGTGCGTACTCTGTGCTGCAACAGTCTCATCATCACTCTCTTCTTCTCTCTTGTTCTTCTTCTTGGTTTTTCGAATTCTGACCTCTCTGGCATTTCCTCCTCCACCAGCTCGCACACTGCCACTGCCCTCTGTGTATGCACATGTACACACACAAACGGTACAAATTTACGTCAGGTTTGTGCGAGTGTAAAGCCCTGCTTCTGGTGCCGTACCACCCACCACGGCTCCAAGTACAACATTTGGTAGCTCTGGCAATGTGCGTTCAGGGCTAATCTTCTTTAAGGTTACTCAGGTGTAAGGTTATAGATCACCTGATGCCTTCTTCCTCCGCTCCTCTCGTTTGTCTCGTTTAGAGCTCGAGCTCTCTGCCAATGTTGGCGCCATTTTCATGTCATCCTCAGTTATTAACAACACAGGATCACTTTTCACGTCCTACACACACACACCCACACATTAGCAGAGCTTTGTAAGAGTAGCATGGACCTTTTCAACAATGTCTGCTTGAGGGTGTTCTTACCGCCTGAGCTTTCTGCTGCATGATGTCTTCAAAAAGCGCCAAGCAACTGCTAATGAACTTCTCACTGACGACAGCAGTGCCAAGGACCCGAGCGCTGGACTGAGCGCGCACCGAGTGTATCACATGACTTATCAACGTGGCTGAATCATCCAGCGAGAGGCAGCTCGGCAGCAGCAGCTGGGAGGAGGGCAGGCATACACTGGTTAACTGATTACACTGTGACGTGTTATTCCCATGATCTAGAGCTATACTCATATCTGAATTTTTCATACCTGCAAGTCGATCCAGGTTTCTGAGTTGATGGCTTCCTCCACTGAGGCCTCCAGCTGATCCAATATGGCCACATCCACACACACCGACTGCAGAAATAGCAATTTTCTGTCTTTAAAACGCTTCTTAATGTAGCTGACTGGATCAGGAATTCCCAGTCGGGACAGGGACTCAAACTCTGAGAAATTAGGACACAAAAGGATGGACATCAGGACATTCTCCTAAATCCAAACCCAACCGCCCAATCTTAAATCTCAGTCTATTCCTTTAACCCCTTACTATTCACTCTTCTGCTCCACATTCAGCTCCTCCGCTCCCACCCCACATGCCTTATTCCCAAACACTTTGCTTATTCCAGAAAATTACCGAGGTAGGAGTTGTGTGTCAGGAAGGACTCGACCCAGGCATTCTGAGCTCTGCAGTAAACATCAGGAACAAACACAGCTTTATCCTGACGACCTCCAACTACTGAGCCAAGGACTCGGCCTGAGTTCACCAACTCGTCCAACAGAGCTACACACACACACACACACACACACACACACACAGCTTTGTTACAATAAAACACACATCCCACTCATCACAAAACTCGTACACCATACTGCTTTAGGCTAGTGGTGGCTCAAACGGTTAGGACTGTAGGCTACTGATCGGAAAGTTGGGGTTTGCCTAACTGGGATATGTGAAAAAAATTATTTTACTGTGCTGTAAAGTACATGTGAAAAATAACTAAATCTATCCATTTATTGATTTTATACGCACACACACACACACACACACACACACAATAGAAGTTTGGAGCAAAGACAATATACTCACAGTACAACAGATTGTCTTGTAAACCATATTGACCAATTAGGTTATTCACTAGAGTCGGCCTAAAAAGTGAACACACACACAAACATGCTCATGTACAAAATTAACTACTTTATGCAAAGAGGTGAGTAATTTTTCAGTGTGTGTGTGCGCGTGTATGTGTGTTACCTGGTGATGGAACTGAATATTCCTCGTATTTTTGCTTTCTGTCTGTTGATAAAGTTCTGGGTGAAGATTAGCCCATTGAACTGATCCATGTGACCGTCAACCAGCCGGCCTAACCGTGCACTGAGCTCCTGTTTTGCATGCGTGCACACACACACAGGTATGACATACGTCAGTGTGAGACAGATGTGGAACTACTGATGTAATACATCAGGGATGCAGAGACTCATACAGCAGACTGATACCGCACTCATGTACAGGTAACTCTGTTCTGATACTGCTGCACTGATACCACTTTCTGGCCAGAGTCTGACCATTTGTCTCACAAGTCAAAGCAAGTGTCATTGTTGCTAAATTCTGTAAGGGGATGAAGCTGATGCTATGTTTCCGATCTTAAAAAATAAACAAACATGAGGGAACTCATGCTTGTGATCTGTCTGTCAGTCTGTCGGACACTTCGACTTTAATCAGCTTCAGCTCTTAAATGCACTTTAAAAACAGATTTTATTGTTTATTGAATATTTTTATGTAAGTTTTTTCGCTTAAAATGTAAAAAAGTATTTTATCTTGCACTTGCAGCAATACGATTATGACCCTGTTGTTTATGAATGGTTGGTACTGAAGGACTCCAAAGAGCCCATGAATAAAGAAGAGGCGATTTCCTGCCCAATGTAATACAAATAATACAAAAGATTAAGTGGATTACAAGGGGGGGAAGAGTTCCCGCATTAGCAAAGCCGTAGCAGGTGTGTTTAACAATGTGTCTCAGGATTGTAGCGTCCTCAAATCTTCCGCTTGTTGTGACATGGGACAGCGCTGCGTATCTACTGGCGATCTACCTACCTATTTATCTTGTGGTTCATATTGTTGTCCACTAGGTGGCATTATTGCACTAACTGCTTGAATTCTCTCTCTCTCTTTTTGTATGTGTGTGTGGGTGTGTGTAAGTGTTTCTTACCTGTGTCAGGAAGTCTGCAGGTAGCTGGTGTGTTTTGCTCAGCTCAGTGATGTTCACCTGTCCTGCCTCCTGCAGTTTATCATTCACATCCTCACACATCTGTTCCAGGTAATGCCTAAACATCAGAGACAGAGAGTCAGAGACTCTGCGTGCGTGCGTGCGTGCGTGCGTGCGTGTGTATGCATTTTGTGAGTCTCACTCAGTAATAAGTTGTCCCAGAATGATCCGAGTTCCTTTCTCTGATTTTGCCACTTCATTCGCTCGGCTCTCCACATGGACCAGATCCACGTTAATGATCTTTGTATACACACACACACACACACACACACACACACACACACAATAAGCACAAAAATATCAAAGCAGATTTTGATTAGCTGTGATTTACAGAGGTGACATAATGAGCACACTTACCTTCTGCAGATCCACTACATTAATTCTTCCTGAAAAAAAAAAAAAACAGGAATAGATTAATTCACAACTAGAGCTCTATCTCGCTCATTCTCTCTCTCTCTCTCTCTCTCTCTCACACAAGCACACACACAAACCCCCATGTGTGTACAGCTCATCTCGAATCTCTCGGTTGATTTGTGACGGAGTGATGAACTCTTTCCCATCGAGTGTGTGAACCACGTCAAGCTTCTTCTCCTCCACCAGCTTAGTGATGATCTCAATACAGTTCCTTTCTGACAGCCTGAATACATACATACAATTAATTTCACAATCATATTAAATTATTTTAATTTAAGAGCTCACAGACGTAAAGACAGAAATTTTCTCTTTCAAACATACACTTCAGCTCATTAACTCTAGCCATCTTACAGAGAATAGAAATATACATCTTTAACGTTTCATACATTGTAGGACCTGAAAACTTTGTCTATCTAGCCAGATTTTTTTCACAGCATCTCACAAAACTGGCTGTACAGTATTTACAGTACTTTTTACAGTAGGATATCTGCCCATGTTAACCTGCACCATAAGTGAAATCAAAATGCTGAGTAAAAGCGATGCTATGACGGTTATGTACTGAAGAAATCTGCTTTAAAATAAGCTACTTGCTCAGTGTAAACATACACCTGCACCAATAGATATTAATTAGAAAATCTAAACTGAATATTTTTACTGGGATTACTTAATATTATCACCACTGAAATATCAGCATTGAAGTAGTATGAGTGAATTTTACCGCGTTGGAATAGTTTTAATCCTTATCCAGTCTACTTTTTTGATTTCTCATCTGTAATTCACTCTCCAGCACTGTCGCCTTGCACCTCCATGGTCCGGGGTCGTTTCCCGCCTCTGTGTTCATGGAGTTTGCATGTTCTCTCCGTGCTTGTGGGTTCATCCGGGTACTCCGGTTTCCTCCCACAGCCCAAAGCCTGAATGAGTGTGTGCATGCCCTGCGATAGATTAACACCATGCCCAGGGTGTACCCCACCTTGTGCCAGAAGTCTCCTGGGCCCCCGCCACCCACCCCCACGACTCCCAAAGGTGTAAGATACACAACCTTTGCAAAATGTGCTTTCTTTGTATTAATAAGTTAGGCAAAGAGTTCTGCTAGTTTTCTGCAGAAAGACAGACAGACATCTACAATCACTAAACCTGCAATAATTTCACTAATTACATTAAGCCTGAACAGTTTATTTGTAGCTATAACATTTTAACTCTTTACCAGTCATCTTACGCACTTGCCCGTTACGAATATGTATGAGTTTAAGAACAGTTAATTGTGAATACGTATGAGTTTAAGAAAATATAATTATTAATATGTAAAAGTAGATCACTCTGAGCAGTAAAACCGTGTGTTTAGTTCAACATTCTGATTCCTAACACACACACTGGCTTTATAAACGCTTGTTGTATGAAGTGAATATTAAACAAACACTCGCCTCTGTACGGACTCTGTGAACTGGACTCTCTGAAAGTCAGCCGCTAGCCGCCGGATTTCCTCCCAGTCCGCCATTTCACTGACTTTGCCAAACTTTACCTCATTAAACACGCAAATATTACCCCTGTGCTTGTATTTACTGTATAAGTTCGCAACTCGGCTACGCGCAGATCTAACACAGCTGTCTGTGCTAAGCTAGGCTAAGCTAGGCTAACTGTCACCAGCCCACGTCAGCGTCCACACAGTGCAGTACGGAACCTCAGCAGGGACAAAACGCACTGGGGTACTTCAAGCGTCAGTATTCCGCTTCTGTTTAATGAAATATGTTAAGATTAACTCACTTGGTTGTGTGACAGAAAAGAATTATGTGTAGATATGAAGAAACATAATTCCGACCTAAGAGAACGATCTGGATGCAGAAAGAGAAAAACGAGACTATCAGATTTCAGGGAAGATAATCTTTGAGAGAAGGTCGAGGACTCGACTCTCTCCACTGTATCTAAGTTCTTGATGATTAAATAAATTGTTGATTTAGGTGCATTCTTAGTAGTCACAATATCTTTGCCTGTGAAGACATTTTTATGCAACGCAATGACCATGGTTAACAATGAAAGAACAATGATTTCAAGCATCACCATCCTTTTAACATAAAGTCTGCCATTCTAACCCAATCAGCCTGACATAATGATCTCCAGCCTTGTTCTCGTCAACATTCTCACCTGAGTTAACAAGACGATTACTGAAATGATCTCAGCAGGTCCTTTAATGACAGCAATGAAATGCAGTGGAAAGTTTTTTTCAGGATTAAGTTAATTTTCATGGCAAAGAAGGACTATGCAATTCATCTGATCACTATTCATAACATTCTGGAGTATATGCAATGACATAGTCACTCATTTACACAATACAGGCAATTTGGGAACACCAAATAGCCTAATCTGCATGTTTAGGGACTGTGGTTGAAAACAGGAGTACCCAGAGGAAAACCAACAAGCACAGGGAGAACATGCAAACTCCATGCACCCAAGGCAGGAATCAAACCCCCAACCTGGATGTGTGAGGCCACAGTGCTAACAACTACACCACCACGCCATCTACTTTAACTAATTCATCATTTTAATCAATATGCTAGATCAGGGGTGTCCAAATCCAGTCCTGGAGGGCCAGTGACCAGCACAGTTTGTAATTCACCAACACCTAAACACACCCACTGAACCTAGTAATTAACAGATTAGTTAAATCAGCTGCGTTTGAGAAGAAGAAGCACCAAACTGTGTTGGACACTGGCCCTCCAGGACTGGATTTGGACACCCCTGTGCTAGAGACATGATTCCGAACCCTGATCCTGGAGGATGCCCTCTTCTATTCAAGGTTCTTAATTAGCTGCAGAGGGGCTGTAAATGAGCGTAAGTAAGGATAATTCCAACGGCCCATGAGCGATAGGAATCCTAGAAAAACTATAGCGATGTGCTGGCATGGTGAAAGTTGGAAGACCAGAGTCTCTGACATTGCCGCTGATTAGTTAAATCAGACGTGGGAACAGAGAAAACACTACAATGTGCAGGACCGGGTATCCTACAAGACCAGGGTTGGGAACCACCACATTGGAGTACAGCGCGCCAGTCAGTCCTGACTCAAAGCTCTAGTATCTTTTCCTAGCAGCAGTAAAGTCAGTATACTGTATGACTACAGTTTAACATTTTACACATTAGCTATTTAATTACACTGTCCTTACCACATTAAGCTGATGAAGGCATTATGTTTAGTTACACTTCAGGTACCAGCCCTCAGTGTGTGGTACAAGCAAGTGTGTGTCTCAAGGAATACAGCCTCATGTTCAATACAGACATCTCCAACGTTCACAAGCTGGTGACTTTCAATTCAATAAAAAAACCTTTAAAACAGCACCATGGGCCTGAGTTATTAATCCAGAAGCAATCCGATCTATTCATAAATCTTTAATTCACGGGTGCACAAAACATTTATATTGACAAGATTTGGAAGCATGTTCGTATTCTACTCAAACATATAATGGATGATGGATTACTCCTCTGTCTGGACCAGTGTGTGTGATATAGTGTAAAGGGTTTAGCAGACACTCCTTATTCAGAGAGACATGTCTTCATGCTGGAGCACTCGGGCACCGACTCAGATCTCTGCCCACAACATTTAGGGAAAACCTGTGTTCTTACTACAATTATAGCAAACAAGAGAATAACACTTAAAACCCATAAATTAAAACAACATGAATTATTCAGTTATTACAAAAGAAACAATGGTGAATAAAACAGAGATGGGCCAGCCTGTCTGTAACACTACCACGACTACTACTAATTATTATTTATTGGCAAAACAGCTATTTAAAATTTAAATATTTTAGCTCTACTTAATTGCTTATAACATTTCCCCAAGAGTCTGTGCACTTTACCTTTCATGGATTTGTTTGAGCGGTGCTAAATACAACAAACGTGTCCAAGAGCATCTGTATTTCTCAAATACAAAGCTACTATTTGTCCCATAAGCGAATGAAACATTTACTTTATATTCAGTGAGAAACTGCTCTGATGCAGTGTGTTAGTTTGAGCTCAGCGTGAGGCTTGGCTCATTTCTGACAGTACAGTAATGGGCAAGTGTAAAGGACACATCCTCTATTTGTGAGCAGTTCCACTGATTTGTTTTTCCTCCCCTGCTACAATCTTACTGAACACACACACCTCACTAGTTTCTCATATCGGAAATCTTAACCAAAATCAAATCTAATCAAATCAAAATCTAAATGTGTTTAATCTGTTTACAAGGAGTGTGTCACACGCACACCTTTATAAACATGTTGCTTAGAACACAAGTGGTTGCTATAACACAGGACACACAGGAACATAAAAGAATGAAACTGGAGTGCAGTGTGTGTATGATCATCTTTAATCTGTGAGAATATCAACAATAAAAATGCAGTGTGTGTGTGTGTGTGTGTGTGTGTGTGTGTGTGTGTGTGTGTGTGTGTGTGTGTGTAAGAGGGAGGAAAACTTCCCTTTAACTTCAGTCTTTTTTTGCTCCAGATCTAGTGTGTGTGTGTAAGAAGGAGAAAAAGTCCCTTTAACATCAGTCTTTTTTATGTTCATGGTCTGGACTGTGAGCGTACGAGTGCATGTGTGCGTGTTTACACAGTCAATCCCTTCAGACGTAGGCTCTTGGTACCCCCTGCTGTCTCAGAGTGTGCGTGTGAAGGTGTGTGTGTCGTGTCGTTGGGGAAACCGTGCGCAGCAACGTATTTACGGTAAGCTTCACGAATGATCCTGAAGGCTCGAGCGTCTGCATACGGGATGTCAGTGACTGGGTCACGGTACAGAGCGGGATTATGGGTAACTGGACACACTTCCTGAACAGGGAGGTCAGGGCTCACGCAAGCCGGCGGCGGGAATGCCGATTCAAACGCATCGTCGTCGCTAAAGGTGATGAAGGTACGTGAGCAGAGAGCCCCGACCCCTGGTACTGCGGGACAGGAAGAGGGCACTGAGAAGGGCGTGTCCTGGTCCAGCCTAGAGAAGGAGAACAGGTAATGACATCACAAACCAAATAATACCCGTGTGTGTGTGTGTATATATATATATATATACGTACCCCTCTACATCCACGTTTTCATCTTTGAGTGGTGACTCTGACATCATCAGGATGGAGTGATAACGGATTGTTGGCCCTTCAAATCGGCGTTTCTTCTGCACCTGCTTCTTTTTATCAGCCTCAAGACGCTCATAATTCTCTGCACACACACATTACCCCGACATTAAAGAATGACACTTCATGTTCCCACCCCATACAGTCCATACTTACACCTACATAGACCTCTCTAGCCTTTTGTTTGTGTGTTTGTGTGTGCGCGAGTGTGTGTGTGGGTACCCAGTGACTCCAGGTTGCTCTGTGCAGTATGTTCAGCTTCCCTCAGCAGTTCCTCCTGACTCAGGGGTTTGTCCCGGTGAACTCTGCGGCGTCTCGGTGCCTCCTGTTGACGCTCCTGCAGACGCTCAAAGGTCTTGCGGGTGTGTTCACTCGTGGACTTCCTCACTGACTTACGCACTGGAGTGGGAGAGAATTAAAGTCCTTAGTGCCACTGATGTGAGAGAAAATAATATTTTTACATGACTTTGTGTGTGTTTGTGTGTGTATACACACTTTCTCCAATCTCCTGCAGCTCATGCACTGAGCGTTTTTCTGGTTTTGGTTTCTCAGCCTTCGTCTCGTCAGACAGGTGTTTGACCCTGGGCTTCATTACCTTAACAGGCTCCTGAAACACACATATATGTCAGTAAGTTTTCAGTACAGTAAACATTTTCTTTCTTTAAATATCTTGTACTCCTGATTAGTGTTGTTACTATTGTATTGAGATAAAGAGGGTGTGTCCAAATAAAGCCTCACTTCGAGGTTTGTGTCAGTTCCAATGCCAAACGAAGCCTGGCATTTGCCAGAATCATGTGACAATATTATATTGGAGATTTTTGTTCTTAACATTTAACAACTTAACTTCTTATATAATGTACGAAGAAGGAAAATGCACACAAAATCTTTTGGTTTGCAATGATGCGTTCTAGTTGCTAAGCACAATTTGTCTACTAGATGGCAGTACAATGAGCCTTTTAATTAAGCTCCATGAAATGAACCTTTTGGTGAAACTTTTGGCTGGGAAGCCAATAGTTCAGATATCTGAAAAAATGGATTCTGGAATTTCTTTAAGTCCTCCAGACCCCACCCCATCTCTACTGTGCCCATCTGTGTCTCACTCTGTAGGCTTTAGTGAGGATGCGGCTCCGGCGCCGTGGTGTCTCCTCCTCTTGTTCGCTGTCCGGTTCGTCTCCTTCGTCCAGATCAAAGTCACTGTCCACCTCATCCTCTGTGTCCGAGTGATCACCATGGTACTCATCATCACCAGACTCCTACACACACACACACACACACACACACATACACACACACACACACACAATTCAGTACAGACAACCAAAAATATTAGTAGTTCATATTACATCTAACAATAAGTTTTTACATTAGAGAGGAGCATTTCAGTGTTCCCAGGGTCCTAGAGTACCTAGATAATTTTACAGCTAATGCACAGATTAACCATAATATGCAACACATTGTGACGCAATTTAGGATATAAAGATTCTGAATATGATCTGGTATAGTTTATTGGAACACATGGTCAAAAGTACTTAAACATGACAAAACTAAAGTTTATAATTTAATGTGTTTTTGATAGGGCTGTAAAATATATAATTTCTGCATCAACATCGCGATATGCACATATGCAATAGTTATATCACAGGAGGTGTGATGCAGAGG
Source organism: Clarias macrocephalus (assembly GCA_011419295.1). Taxonomy (NCBI): domain Eukaryota; kingdom Metazoa; phylum Chordata; class Actinopteri; order Siluriformes; family Clariidae; genus Clarias; species Clarias macrocephalus. The sequence continues at coordinate 50,881 of JAAGKR010003873.1, forward strand.
AGTGTAACATAGTGAGAAATTTATAGAGTGTGTACACAGATTATACTTAAATTACCCTTAAAACTTAAGCAACGAGGATCCATGTGGCAACACAGCACTTAAAAAAACAAACAACCAACCACTTATGTGGTAGGGCTGCCAGTGTGTGTGGATAGAGCAGGCTTCAGACATCACACTGCACATTTGGGTTTTCTGATAGGTCATGTAGAACTACAGCTCACTTCTTTTATGAAGGCTGCTCCCAGAATTTGGAAATAACATTGCAAAAATGCAGGACTAAAAATGTGTGTATCATTGTTATTATTAGGGCTGCAGCAACTAATCGATAAAATCGATGATTATCGATAATGAAATCCGTTGTCAACGAATGCCGTTATCGATTAGTTGGGCTGCTCACGTTACTGAAGAGCGCGACCACAAGATGCTCAAATACACACAGATACACACGGATACACAGCCGCTCGCGCAATGGAGGTTACAGAAGCGTCTGCAAGAAAAAGCGTGCGCCCCAAGGTATGGGAGCAATTTACATGAAACGCCTCTAAGAAGACGGTAACCTGCACGCTATGCAAGACCGAGCTTTTACGGCATGGCAGTACCACAGTCATGCACGAACACTTAAAAAGAAAACATGTTGGTGTTACGGATGGCGAAACATCAGCAGGGTAAGTAAAAACTGCATCTCTTCATCGTGTAAAAGTGGTATAGTTTAAGTGCTTTTGTTGTAACAGTTTGCTAACTTCGGGACAGTCGCACTAGATCTGTTCACTTGCTACACGCTAGCATCACATTGCGCAATCACCTCATGAGCAATAGTGATTAGTTAACTGGCGTTACCTTAGATTATCTTAAATTACACGGTGCGAATAACAGTAGAATATTACATTTAGTGAAATGCTTTTTGCATTTCTATAGTTTTTTTGATAGTCCACTACAAAGTTAACTTGTTAACTAGCAAATCTGTTTTCAAACGTACTTTACTGTGTTTTTACTCATGCATATATTATTTTTATTATACAAAATTACATTATTTTAGCTGTTTATATCTTAACAACTGAATATGTCAGTGTAGTTTTTAAACAAATACACACACATACACACACTGTCAACTTACCATCTGCAATTATTGTTAAAAACAAAAATGCTGAATACTGTACTTTGCATACTCAAATGCTGTTATTTATTACTTTTTTTTTTTTTTCAGAAAGAGACAACTCGGCATAAGTGAGTTAATTCAAAAAAGAAATCCCCCATGCACTCCTCAACAAGCAGCCGCTATAACAGATGCCATCCTGAGTATTTTGGTAACTGACATGCGCCCAATGTCAATGGTGGAAGACGAAGGATTAAAAAAAAAAAAAATTATTGGCATCCTTAATCCAGGATACATACTTCCATCAAGGACCCACTTCACAAAAAACAAACATTGCCTTTCATTTAAGGGTTAAAATGTTAAAATTAAAGATCATTAAACTCTATATGTGGCTTTTGCATTTTTTAAAGTTTACTTTCATACATAACTAATACCCTGATTTAGGGTTTTATATAGTTACAAGCAAAATATCAAATTAAAGAACCGTTTAGTTTTTATCCGATTAATCGGAAGAAAAAAAAATGTTCGCCCAACTAATCGATTATCAAAATAATCATTAGTTGCAGCCCTAATTATTATTGGTCACAGAAGCAACCACAAACAACCATGAAAACACAATCTTATGAATCTGTGCTATTTCTTTGCCTACAAAGTCATGTTTGTATTGCTGGTTAAAATAAAATAATGTTAAGTTCATCATATTGCCTAGCGGATTTGGAGCCGCATGTGGCTCTTTCTTCCTTCTACTGACTCTGTCGTTTTAAAAATAAAATAATGATTACGGAATTTCAATATGTTTTATTTTAGTTCATTATTTTTTTAATGTAATTCTAAATTTGATGATTATGGTAATCTTGTAACATTAAAATAAAGGCTGTTTAATTTTTTTGTCACTCAAAATATGCGTCATAAGCACTGATGACGCGCTGGCACGTAGCGTAAAGGTAAAAAAGTCTGGGTTCAAAGACATCAAAGACATTTAGTGCAGCGAGATCACACACACACACACACACACACACAAATGACTCAATCGTCAACTCTTTTAAGAAACCAAAAGCGTTTTTTGATATCTTCGCGTATATTAATGACTAACAGCTTAACTGGTAACTATTTTCAATAGTATATTGTTCAGTTCAGTAGCTTGAATCTTAAAAAGATTGTCTGAGCCTTTGATAACTGTCGTCACTTGACAACAACGCATTTGGCCGTGTCCAGTCCATCGATATGCTGAAGTTGAGAAACTAATCCAGGTACTGAATTACTTTTAATACTTAGCCTTATTACCTTGTTAGTCAAAATTGTTCAGTATAGTGTATGTTTGAAAAGGAATAAAGTCTAAACTTCATACTTGTTGCATCTCCCAGGATACTATGAAAAGAAAGGCTGACATCCATTTTTTTTTAAAGCAATCATAAAAAGAAAATCAGAATCAGATACTGTGGAAGGTGCAGATAAGATAGAACAGGGTAGAAAAGAAGTTGTGGAAGACAGAAGACAGAGGAGGGGATGGAGTGTTGGAAGAAAGAAATATAGAAACTGATGGCAAAGAATGTGAAAAAGTGAAGCACCATGAATACTCTCCGGATGACGCGCGCGCGTGCATGTATGTATGTATGTATGTATGTATGTATGTATGTATGTATGTATGTATGTATGTGTGTGTGTGTGTGTGTGTCGCTTCTCGATGCCAGACTGCACTTTTTCATTAAAAATTGTGCTTCCTATCTTAGAGTAAGAAGTAACATTCATTATTTACATCGTCATAAATCATATCCTTGACTTGTTTAACTTGATAGTGAATAAAGTGAGTCAAATAGTGTAAATAATGCAAACACACCGATGTCTCGCATTAACAAAGTCTCAGGACCAGACCAAATTCACAAAATTAACAAAGATGATAAGACAATTAGAATAAACCAAATTACCCAAACACTAAAAAATAACTATTGGGAAACCGCCGCCGGTTTTTTATATCTGCTCTTGTTATTTTCTTGTGCCTCATTTCTAAGCTCTGGCAATACGAATGTAAATACTTGTCATGCCAATAAAGCACCTTTTTAATCTTTGAATCTTGAGGGACAATGAGAGTGAGAGAGAGAGAGAGAGACTAACGTCATTAAATCCACCGTATGTGGTTTTGTAAAACTCGTCCTCTTCCTCCGCCTCCAGGATCTTGGCCATGCGGTTCCCCGCGGTGCTCCTCTGCTCTCTGCTGCTCGCTAAATTCATATTCAGGCCGATCTCTCACTGATCACCAATTACACTATAATAATAATAATAATAATAATAATAATAATAATAATAATAATAATACTCAGCGCCTCCCCACAGCCACAAACATAAGCTAAGCTATCTGTCTAACAAACGCAAACAGAAATCCGCTTCGCGCTGCAGAACAAACTGCCGGTGAAACACTCTCACTTCCGCGACAGAAATGTATTAAAAGATTATTTTACTGTTTAAAAAGAAATGAATAAAAAGAATTTAAAAAGAATAAATTGCAGCGCGTTTTAACAACAAACACGCCGATGATGCGAGAGAAGAGTGAATACTTCCGGCGTCAAAGGTTAAACAGGTCCAACGCTGAGAGACTGACGCCACTGCGTGGAGCGGAAATGACTTACACGGGATGCCAATTCAAATTTCTACCAAACTACCGCACAGCTGATCACATTTATACATCCTACACACGCTCACAGAAAAATATGTTCAAAATAATACTAAAATGTTTGCTTGTTTTATTGATTTCCAAAAGGCTTTTGACTCCATTCGGCACCAAGGCCTATTCTATAGAGTGTTGGAGAGTGGTGTATGGGGTAAATCTACTTCTCTCACTTATCATCCTGTATTCAGGGTCTCCGGGGGGCCTGGAGCCTATCCCAGGAGACTTTGGGCACAAGGCAGGGTACACCATTACAGGGCACACACACACTAGGGACAATTTGGAAACACCAGTTAGCCTCATCTGCAGGTCTTTAGACTGTGGGAGGAAACTGGAGTACCTGGAGAAAACCCACGGGGGGAAAATGCAAACTCCATGCACATTTAATCCATGTATACACATAACCGGATATTTTTTAAAATGAAGAGTTTTCTACTTAGATTTTTAAACGTTTTAAAAATATCTTTGTCCACATGAAACCGAAAAAACGCCCTGTTAAGTAGAATTAGTGATGGGTCGTCCATGAACAATTTGTTCCTTTTGAACGTGACTCAGATGAATGAGTTTTATCAATAATAAAGTCTATAAGATAGTAATGGTCCATCCTGTCTGAGTCTCTCAGTAAAGACATCCACAAACCATTACTGTGTCTTGGGGGTTTAGAGATGAGCTAGTCCTCATTTATTCGGGTTCAATAACCCGATCCTTTATATGACTCATGAATCATTCACTTCATTTACAGATCAGTTGAGTCCTAAGTTATCTTGTTGCTAACAACAACATGTATCAATACAAACTAAAAATATATTGCAAGCAACAATGACGGGCACAAGCACCCTGTGCCATCGCCTCCCGGGCGCACCGCACAACCTGTGAGTTATTTGAGAGTGTTAAAAACCAACAAGTGTGTTTATGCGAGTGTCTGTGTGTGAGAGAGAGATGTGAGTGTGTATGTGTGTGATATGAGCTTGTTTGTGTGTGCATGAGTGTATGTGTGTATGAGTGCGTGCGTTTATGCACGCGTGAGAGTGATGTGTGTATGTGAGTTTTAACATTTGTGATGTGTACAATAGGCCACAGATGCTGGAAAAAAAGCATGTTACTCAAGGTGATGTCACTCAATATAATGTCACTCAATTTAATGCCACACAGAAAGTTATTAACCGTTTTTTTATGCATAAGTTTAAGGCATCGTCATGGCTGACCTGTTTGAGATAACAAAAATCCCACTACAATTTAGCATCCTCAATGTCTTTAGATTACACCGGCCTGGTTTGGTGGCGATCGTATGTATTCCCTAGGAGAAGTATATCAAAATCCATTGGGTGCATTTTTGGGAACGACCCAAAATAACCGGCCTCCTGTTGAGTTGTGCCCAGGACATGCAATGCGATAGTTGTTCGGCTCAATGAGCTCTAAATGTGTACCGAGTTTCGTGTGTCTACGTGAAAGTGTGTATGAGCTATCCAGCAAAATCTCGTGTGGGCCAGTGACTCTCAGGCATCCTAATGGCAGTAGATTCCACCCTGTGTGACAATTTGAGTTTTTGAGCATGTTAAGACTCCCCAAAAGTCCAAAAGGGTGGAAAAAAATAATCCTTAGGAAAACAAGAGGGTCCTGCACCCTATAGTGCTTGGGCCCTAAAAATTACACCATTCAGTTGTTCAAAGTAGTAGTTAGCTTGTAACTGTAGCTGACTGAGTTTTTAGAAAACGTCCTGCATGCACAAAAATGTAAGAGACTCAAAATAGTGGGTACTGATTCATCTGAACAAGGCTATGTGGGATTCAGCGGACCAGCCGGGCTCGGGCTACTGTGTTCATGAGTCCAATTATTCTGTGGATTCTGACGACTCGTTGAGCCCCTAGTGGAGGGATTTTTAACGTGAATCAAACCATACCCAACAGGCTATCCGTTTTAACCCATAAAAAAATCAGATACCTCTGATACATTTATAATTATTTTATTAATTTTCTTTCTTTTAATAGCTTGTGCACATTTGTTTAAAATGAAAGGTAATATTTTTTTATCATAATATTTAGCATATTCATATTAGCTTACAAGCTCAATTCTGTGTGATTTGCACTTTTTGTTATATTTGTTGTCTAATTTCAATATGCATATGTCATTAAAATAAATATTTGCCATTGATAATTCTTGATTCTCAGTCACTTAAATTTTTATGGTCAGAAGCAAAAAAGACATATAATAAAAATAAAAAATATATATATTTTTGTCCTGGCTGATTCTTAAGAACAGGAAGTGCAGCGGATCTGTTGGACTCGTGGCACGGAGTGAAACAGCAAGATCCGAGGTACTCTATGTGGATTTGGGGAGGAAAATGCAGTCAGAATCTCTACTGACTCAAGTGACTTAAAGGACTCATGAGACCCGGATCCGTTCAGTGAGTAATTCAGAAGAATTCAAATCCGTTAATGGATTCGGATTTCTCATCTCAACTGTTAGGAGCCATTAGGAGCATCCCTAATCAACAGGGAGCCAATCAGACGCCTAGACAAAACGTCATTACCAGTTCAACCATGTACTGTAGAAGTCCAACCGGCTCTCGTCCAAAACCGCCTTTGCTGACTGTGTGGGCTGTGTCTTTGTGTCTGTGGAGTTTTCTATGAAGCAGCAGTAAGCTTTCTAGTACATTTAGGCACCTCTGTTCGTTAATATAATGTGTGAGTAACTGTGCGTTTATGTGCATGCATGTTAAAAGTCCAGTAAGCAACATTAACACAGTCATTACTTTACTGTACATAAGTCCACCATTGTAAAAAAATAAAAATAAAAACTTTATGAACAAAGCTGACATAAAATCAAGAAGACAATGACATCATCGGCACAGAAGGTGACGTTAAAATAACGTCTAAAATTTGAGTTTCCCCTGTCCACACAGCACCACTGAAAACTAAGTAAATCTTCACTTTGGAAGGAGTTTTCTAAAAGCTCAGTTTTCAAGCCGAAACTGCATTTGCATGTAGATGAAAGGCCAAAACCACAGATAAAAATTGTTACATTTTTCTACATTGTTAACAATACCCAGCTACATATGGACATGGCCTAAGAATTGTCAGCAAAAAAAACACATTTCATCCCTCAGAAGCGTGGCGTGAGACAGGCCTGCTGTTTAATGTTATTCAATTGTGACTACGAATTGGCCTCTGTCTGCAGGTCTCACTCTACATGACTCGGAGATTTATCTGCTGCTGTACGCAGACAGCTTGATCCTGTTGTCCCTCAGCACTCAGGAACTACAGCACAACCTGGATCTACTGCTGTCAGACCTATAAGGCTGTCAACCTCAGCAAGTCTAAAATTGTCACCTTCCAAGAAAGATCTCAGGGAACAAAACACTAATTTAAACTAGATACACACAAAATTGTACATTCTAAAAACTATACCTACCTAGGACTGACAATGAGCTCCACAGGAAACTTCAACCTCACAGTGTATGAACCGAGGCCGGTTCTACGCAGAGGCAGGAGGGGGCAGCGCCCCCTCAAATAAATATCTTGCCCCGTCAAATCAACATTTTTAAATGTTGAGAAAGCACATTTTAATATACTCACAAAATGAATATATTACAAGTTGATAAAATGATCTGCGGTAGCGGAAAAATCAGTCAAAAAAGGGCCACTACACAATACGGTATTAGATTTCCCTCATGTCTCTGTCCCTCCGCTGTGTGTGTTCATTCACAGGCTGCAGTGCACACACACACACACACGCACACACTCCTTCCCTGAGCTCTCGGTAAACATCCAGTCACCGTCCGTATGCAAATGAGTCAAGACGTAGCCTAACAAAAAAATAAAAAATAAAAAACATAATATGATCTGTTCTATAGCCCATCTGCTTTATCCATAAGACAACTTTTCAGTTTTGTAAATATTCTAGTTATAATGTGTTAAGTCTTACTTTAGGTTAAACGTTTTTGAGAATTAGACTATCCAGCTAAGATAAATGTTATGTCCTTGATTGATAAAATCTGCATTAAGGATATTTAATTTTGTTTTATTTATTAAATTAAAATTTTTCTGTTTCCCCCTGAGGGATTGCCACCTAATTGTGGTCAGGGGGTTTGCGTGCCTCAGTGACTTTAGCGCTATACCAGCAGGAGCTTAGTTTTCAAGTGGGACACCCAAGTTGGACAGGTCTGAAGGTAGAGGCCTGACAAAGTGCAATCCACTTCTCCAGGTTTTGGATGCAGCTAACAACACAATTCAGCAAGGACAATACTGTTACTATAAGCACAGGGGGAAAAAACAGTGCTCGAACATGATGTGTACACATGATGCCCCCTTCACATTTCTGACTACACCCCCAAATGTGCCTGTCTAGAACCGGCCCTCGTATGAACTGAGAGAAAAAGCACACAGAGCCTTCTTTGCCATTAAAAGACAAATATTTGTGGAGATTTCTAATTAGAATTTGGCTCAAGATATTTGAATTAGTAATTGAACCCATTGCCCTTTATGCCAGCAATTCGACAAATGGGACAAACATCCAATCATCCAAATTTATATACTTTACATTTATTATTACTTTTATTTATTATTATTATTATTATTATTGGCTTTATTATCTACACCCGTTATCCTAACGAGCAAGATCCATAAAGGACTCTCTCAGACTCACAAAAAGTCACACACTCTAATATTTCTCTAATACACTCTATATTTTGCTTTGATTACGGCCGTGTCATCGTTTCGATAATCTTATGCAACATCGCAACATCTATTTCTGCCCAGGGTCACATAAATTTCTCTCCAAGATCTCTTCTAAACATTGTTAATTCTTCATTATATTTAGGTCATGTCCCTAAATCTTTCAAGTTGGCAGATATTAATTAGAAAAATCTAATTTAGACCAGCTGGGTTCGATCTCCGGCCAGGCTCAATTCCCGTCTCTGTGTGCATGGAGTTTGCATGTTCACCCTGTGCTTGGTGGGTTTCCTCCGGGTACTCCGGTTTCCAAAGACATGTAGGTTAGGCTAATTGGCGTTCCCAAATTGCCTGTAATGTGTGAATGAGTGAGTGTATGTGTGTGTGTCTGTGCCCTGCGATGGATTGGCACCCTGTCCAGGGTGTACCCTGCCATGTGCCCTAAGTCTCCTGGGATAGGCTCCAGGCCCCCCGTGACCCTGAATACAGGATTAAGCTGGATAGATGATGAGTGAGTGAGTGAGTAATTTAGACCAGAATGAAATAAATTACAGACTGATTTCAAACCTTCCATTTATATAAAAATATTAGAAAAGGTAGCATCAGCTCCAATATGCACCTTCTTGCAGGAAAACAATATCCCCGAAGAATTTCAGTCAGGTTTCAGGCCCCATCATAGTACAGAAACTGCACTAGTTAAAATCATATATGACTTGTTTTTAGCTTCGGCCCAAGGCTGCATCTCAATACTCGTCTTACTTGATCTTAGTGCTGCATCCGACACTATAGATCATAATATACTCTTAGATCGTTTACAAAATCACATAGGTATTCAGGGACAGGCATTAAAATGGTTTAGATCCTACCTGTCTGATCGATACCATTTTATAGATCTAAATGGAGAACAGTCCGGTGTAATGCCAGTGAAATATGGGGTCCCACAAGAGTCAGGTTTAGGACCTCTGCTATTCTCCATATACATGCTTCCCTTGGGTAACATCATTAGAAGACATGGGATTAGTTTCCATTGTTATGCTGATGATACTCAGTTATACATCTCAACAAAACCAGAAGAAATACGCAAGTTGTCTAGATTAACTGAGTGTCAAAGATATAAAAGATTGGATAATTTTCTTTTACTAAATCCAGATAAGACAGAGATGTTACTTATTGGTCCAAAAACCAGTACACAACAGCTCTCACAATTCAGCTTGCGTTTAGAAGTATGTACTATTACTACCAGCTCGACAGTGAAAGATCTGGGAGTAATATTAGACAGTAACTTGTCCTTTGAAAATCATATTTCTTAGATTACAAAAACAGCCTTCTTCCATCTTTGAAATATTGCCAAGCTTGGGAACATTTTTCTGTATCTGATGCAGAAAATCTAGTTCTACAATCATAACTATTGTAGTTGGTTGTCCTGCATCCTCATTAAACAAGCTACAGTTAGTCCAAAATGCAGCTGCCAGGGTTTTCACCAGATCAAGAAAATATGAACAATATTATCATCTCTGCACTGGCTATACCTATTCAGTTTAGAATTACAAAATAGCATTACTTACGTACAAGGCTATAAATGGTTTAGAGGTCCCTCATATCTAGCCAGTCTTCTGACACTTTACAATCCAGCCCGCTCCTTAAGATCACAAAACTCTGGACTTCTGGTAGTTCCCAGAATATCAAAATCTACAAAAGGGGTTAGAGCATTTTCATACTTAGCTCCTAAACTTTGGAAATGTGACTCAAGACACACCTCTTTAATCTGGCATACACGTAATTCATCATATAACCTCGTACTCCTACATCTATCCTGAATGGCAACAACACTAATTCTTTCCACCTGCTCTTTATTTTTCTACCCATCCCGACTCATCTGGAGATTGTGCTAGCTTCAGCAGACAGAGGCCAATCTTGCAAGGATCATCCAGAGAAGGACCAGTTCCATCTGGATTCTGCTTCATGATGGTTTTGAGCTACACGTGCTGCTCCTGTGCTCCCAGTGATCCAGACCCCATCTGCCCTCTGCACCTGCTGACTCATCTCTGTGCATGTTAATTTATATAACTGTTAATTTAAATTCGGTTATATTGAACTTCCAGCTGCATAATACACATGATGTTATATTGTAACGATCAGATTATTGAAATGAACTGAGTTACAATATAATTCCTGCTATCCGTTATCACCCAAATGAGGATGGGTTTCCTGTTGAGTCTGGTTCCTCTCAAGGTTTCTTCCTACTGCCATCTCAGGGAGTTTTTCTTTGCCACTGTCACCCTCACTCTTGACTTGCTCATCAGGGACTATCTCATTATTATCTAGACATTTTTCTCACTCACACTTCCATAAATTTTCTTATCATTTTCTTATCAGCTGCTTTGAGACAATGACCATTGTTAAAAGCGCTACATAAATAAAATGGAATTGAAATAAATATTCTCTTGTCATTTGCATGAAAGTGCAGTACAGTACATGCTATATGTGTTAACATTTTAGCCAAAATACCAGTATCCAGTGTTGATACTTTATCAGTCTTTAATCAAATATTACAATATTTAGCATTATAAATCTATGTTAATGGTATGTGTCAATTTGAAATTTGGCTTAAGGCTATAGAGCCATTTCTTGTTTTTATTGCATTATCAATTATACAGTAGGCTGTTATGTTGTAATTGGGATGTCAAATGAGCAGCTAATGAAATATGTTCCCAAAAGAGACAGAATTGCCATTCGACAGTATTGCAGAAGAGAAGTGGAAAAGTGTTCCTCGGATGTGTCAAAAGCTACTCAAAGTCTAAGAGAAAAAAATTTAACGACTGAATACTGATAAAAGAGCTCATTCAGTTGACCATTCTCAAAAATTAGATGCCAACTTAAATGCCCTCAGAAACAGCAAGTACATATCAAATCAGAGAAAGAAACCGAGGTGGGCTCAGACACCTCAAGGCATCAAAGGACACAATCAATGAGCTGTCAAACAATGACAAAGATCTGTTTTTCCCGCATGGAAAAACAAGCTTGGAAATATAAATCAGTTTATATTTACACTGAGAGACTTCAATGAAGCTGAGCTGGACTTATCCATGACACTTGGGGGAAGGATTATCATAGAGCCCCAGACCATAACTGCAATCAAGTAGGTTCACATATTGCTTCATCTCTACACACACACTCAGGAAGCACAGGTATTGTTGTTGATGAACATGCCAGTGAAGTTGCTATGACTATGACTATGACTGACAAGAACTCCCATCAGGAGTAAACTTACCACTGACACTGTAATGGCAAGCACATCCACAACACACACAAGGTCTCTGTTTATTGATGCTACTGATGAGAAATACATCGAATACATCACCTTTGCATTTTGATCACCATGACCTGCTGCAAGAACAAAACACATCAGAGTTGCAGTTGATCCAAATAGGTTACATTTACCTCCCATATGACAATGATGTTCTGGATGATGTTACGGCAATTGGCAGACACCCTTATCCAGTGCAACTTACCTTTTTACCTTTTTTTTTTACCTTTTTTTTTTTTTTTTTTTAATTCTCATTATGCAGTTGAGGGTTAAGGGCCTTGGTCAACGGCCCAACAGTGGAAACTTAATGGTTGTTGTGGGGTTTGAACCCAGACTGCTGTAGTACAACCTCCACCAATAGGAATTAATCATGAAAATAAGGTTGTTAAACTAAGACCTTGAAGGAGAAACATTTTTTAAGAACTGAACGCTGCATTTAAGGATGGACAAATAACAATACATAACATGCTGCTGGAGATTGAGATGGTCCTTCCAAATGGCAGTGCTGAAAAGGGAGAAGACAATGGTGGAGTCTTACTGGATGCCTTGAGTGATTACTGGGAAATGCACAACTGGGAATGTGCTGTAAGTTCGAATGACCAGGCATAACATGAAAGATGAGTGGGAGAATGTGTGCTAGAAGTGATGGTGCTAGACTACAACATGGCAAAGTACTTTTCTGTGGCCTTAGCTAAGCTCATGTAACTCAAATAAATGTAAAATTCTAATAGCTTTGAAATAATAATTAAAAAAACGTAATACTTTCTAAGTATCTCAAATTCATTTTATAAGAAGTACTATTATTAAATGTACATGAATAGCAATTATGAAGATTAAATGTATTATTAAAAAATTTATCATCCTCCTCCTCTTTCATGTAGTAAAGAAAATATCTTTAAAAGTAGAACAAAAACCATGAAACAGACTTTGAATAAAAACGAATATTTTACCAAAGTTTTTCAGTATAATCACAGGTCCAAAACAAATGCACAATGGTTTCAGGAGCAGAGTTACAAAAATAGCAGCTGGTGTCGATTTCCTTTTTAAATAATACAAAAAAAGATACAAGTTTTGACAGGATAATATTTAAATAATAATTTAAATTAAACTTCTCTCATCGTTAGTTAAAACATACAGTATTTATAAGGTAAAGTCCGGACTTTCTTCCACAGGTTATTGTAAACAAAACCATTCCAGTATGACATCACATACAGTAGGGTACAGTGCCCTAACTCTTATTGTTGTGATGAGCATCTAAAAAACATATCTGACCAACAACAGTTTTTCTAGGACGAATATCTCAAACAATAGTAAATGAAACAGAAAACCCTCTCAACAGTGTAACCACACTTGCAGAAATGGCATCCAACATGATGGAGAACTCTTTTACAGATACAGGGATGGAATAAACAAAGAATTCAGGATAAGTATATAATTGACCACTGGCTTTAAGTAATTGACCAACTAAGATAATGTTATTGGTCAAACAATTTTAAAAGATGGATAGATTTGTTATGAATAATGTTTCTGTTGTTCCAGTTATAGTGTGCGTGTGTGGAGTAAAATTGTGCTTAAAAATGAGAGACCATGATCATAAAATCTGTCTGTGAAAGTTAGGAAGTTTGATATAGATCTTGGAGATCTCATAATTGCAAATCAATAAAAAAAATGTAACCCACCAAATTTAGAGAAAACAGGAGAGGAGAGCATTCCAGGTATAATTGGAATTCTTTAAAAATCGCCTCATACAATTTATTTTAAATGCTTTCGGCAAGGAGTAGTACTGCACCACAAAGTAGGGTACACATGATCTGTCTTCTGACATGGTTGTTTAAGAAGTGAGAATCATTTACTCACTACATCATTTAAAGTTAAAATAATCTGTTGCAGCTGAACCATAGTAATCACTGCAGTAATTATCCATTGGAAGCCTCTTACCTGTTAGCTTGGGTACATCCATGTGGTGACTTTTGTGGCCAGATAGGTTATACTCACTGAGTAATCAATTATTAAACACCTGAACAGCTGTATGTTTATGCAAATATCTAATCTGTGTACTTGTGTGTAAACAGAAATGGACAATCAATTCATCAATCTTTAATTACAGAAAGATTATTTATTCAGAATAAGCATGATACAGTGTGTGTGTGTGTGTGTGTGTGTGTGTGTGTGTGTGTGTGTGTGTGTGTGTGTGTGTGTGTGCGCGATTAGCGTGTGTTCTGTTTGTGTCTGCGGTCACACACTAACACACATGCACACACAGGCACACGGCAGTACGCTCATGCTAGTTAATCAATTTGATATAAAACATTTTAAGATTGTGCATCAAATCATACACAACAAAGGCACAGAGTTTAGAAAAATATAATTTATATACAAAAACAAAGCAATAAGTGTTTAAATTATTCACTCTGACAATCCTGCGACATCATGGCTTAACGAGAGATAACTGACTACTTAATGGCTTAGGGGGCGTGTTTAAAAAGGAAAACATATACAACTGTGTCTCAGCCATCGCAACCTGCAAGAGGAGAGCGTCAGGAGGGGGAGAGGGGGAGAGAGAGAGGTTAAATACAGGTAAATAACAGTAGCAGTAGTAACTCCTGTGTGACGTCTCACCTGGTTAATGGCAGTTGAAGCCGTTAGTGTTGAGGTTAAGGGCATGCCCGTCTCCCACTTGGACCACACTGATGCCGCTGCTTGCTAACCGCGCCATGCCATCCGGTGATAGTGTCTCCATGGTGATCAGTGTCGGGTCCTGTGTTCCCTCTGCGCTCCCCATCGACTTCTTTTTGTTGTGAGTGCGGATGTGTTTGGACAGGTGATCACTGCGCATAAAACGCTTAGGACACTCTGGACAGGAAAACTTCTTTTCCCCTTCACACACACAGAGACAAACTCAGTTAGTGTGTGTGTGTGTGTGTGTGTGTGTGTGTGTGTGTGTGTGTGTGTGTGTGTGTGTGTGTGTGTGCATACCAGTGTGTGTCCGTCTGTGTCTCTGCAGCTCATCTGAGCGAGTGAACCGTTTCCCACAGTGTGCCCAAGTGCAGACAAATGGCCGCTCGCCCGAGTGCCAGCGCAGGTGTGCTCGCAGGTGAGACGTCTTCCCGTACACCTTCCCGCAGCCTATGATGTGGCAAATGTGCTGCTTCTTCTTACTGGGGTCAGTCCTGAATGCGCGTGTGCGCACACACACACACACACACACACACATAGTAATAATATATCTTAACATTCCATAGAGACAGTATCACAAGACTAAACCTAGAGACACACATACTGCAGGTTTTTTGGCCAAGGCGAATTTAAAAAATTTTAAGTCCAAGTTGCTGTTTCGGTTCTTATTTTCTGTTAACTCACTGTTAACAGTTAACTCACTGACAGAATACACAAACGTTTTCATAACTTTTCTTTATTGAAAAATAACTTGTCTATAATAAGACACACAGATTGTTGCACAAGTTTTACATTTTCTCTCAGACTGCACAAGGTGACAGGACATGCTCCAGGTTACTGCTCAGATTGTTTGTAGGGCTGTGTATTTAATCAAATTTTACATTTAATTATGATTTTGCCGATTGAGAAACATGATAATTGAGAAAGCTAATTAAAATCCAGCCCTGCTGCTCATCTGCGGTTAGGGGCAAGAGAAAAGCACTGAGGATGGGTGATTAATATCGCTCCACCCCGATGCCCACCCACTTTCTAAACTCAGATGGATGGTAGTATCGGGATTCAAATGGATAATGGGTCGTTTACCTTATTGCTTCTCTTACCCCAACACCAAGTTGATATGCAGCCACTAGATGAACTGAACGTGGACGGTCATGTACTATGTAATATTTTGTGTGTGTTAGTTACCGTCCGTCTCCATCCTTGCAGTATGGACATGTGCACGCTTCTCTGCGGGAGCGGCGACTTGGAGGAGTCGTGTCTAAACTCTGATCCAATACAGATTCATCCATGTCTCCTGCAGCTCCCTGATCACCTGTGCACACACGCACACACTGTATATGTAGGTTTTGATATAAAGTCAATGTTATATACATTTATATACATTCATGTGTAAAAGTTAGTGTCCCCTCTTTTAATTCTCAGTTTTTATGGAAAAACATACAATCATCTGAGTATAGCCCATCTTATTATTTGGCAAATGCAACCTCAGATAAACAACATAAAACATTTTCTCATTATGCCATTATATATTAAACAAAAATTAAGCCAAAAAAAAAATATATATATATATATATATATATATATATATATATATATATATATATATATATATATATATAGACACCGCATGTGCCACTTCTGGAGGTTTTAGACACGATTCAGCTAGCACTATATGATGGTGATGCTCACCTGCACTGTTGATTGTAAGTGGAACTTCCTGAAGTTGATGCATCTGCAGTCCAGCACTGTTCAGGTTAATGGTGCCAGGTTGAGTCAGTCCAGGAAGTGATGTCACAGAAGGAAGTGATGCCACAGTGATCTGAGCTCCAGCAGGACTCTGCAGCTGAAGTGTCTGCCAGCTGACCTGTCCATTCGGCCCGACTGTCCTCAGCAGGATTGGCCCATTATTCAGTGACTGGATCTGAAGGTTTTGCAGGCCATCTTGAGGGAGTGGGTGGGCGGTGATCACATGACCGGCAGGAATGGCTCCTGATTGGACGGTTGGTAAAGTGGACGTTCCCTGAAGGAGCTGCTGAGGCTGGATGAGGATCTGCTGCTGCTGTGTGTCCCTGCCGTCAGACTGGACTGTGATTCCTGCGATGTTCTGGAAGGTGTTGGCGCTCACAGCACTATTTGGAGTTGAAACACCATCCGTGTATGAACTCGGAGTGTGTGTGCTCGAAGATGTGTGTGCGCTGCTGACACACTCCGATGTGGACACTGCTGCTATCGTTGTCTGTTGGCTTTGGATGAGCTGCTGGTTGGCTCCAGCAGACACGTCGTCACTTTTGGCCGTGGTAGTTCCTGTGCTAACAGGAAGCAGAGTGATGTTATTGAGAGCTAAAGGCATGTTAAGGAACGGCGCCTGATTGGTCAGAACCGAGTTTCCCAGCGTGAGGTTGTGAAGAGGAATCACTCCAGGAACAGTGAAGATGTTTCCACTTCCTGTGCTCTGATTAGCTGTGGTGGTGATCAGAGACTGGCTCCCACTGGTCGATGAAATGAGCTGTATCTGTCCTGTTCCTGAGGCATCATGGGAGGTCTGGGTGAGCTGGAGCTGCTGCCCATCCACAGTCTGGAACTGAGGAATGACCTGGTACTGGATGTTGGGTAACACCCCAGACAACGCCGTGAGTACCTGCTGACCCGGTAACGCTGCCGGGGACAGAACAAACTGCTGTTGTTGCTCTGCCTCGCCCGGCTTCTGGGAAATGCTCTTATCACAGCCTGGGTTTATCTGGGGAATGATCTGAGGGAGGATCTGCCAGCCGTTAGTGTTCTGAGACAGCTGTGCGGTGTTCATGTCCAGCTGTACGGCCTCCTGGTGAGCGTCACTTTCATCTATACGACTGCAGGTGGCAGCCAAGAGTGCTAACGGGGATGGCTGCTGGGTGTCCTGTGGGGGAGGAGGGAGAGTGGAGTGTAAACACGGCCTGAACCACCTTGCGCATGCATGCACCACCTTGTGTACAAACCCCACTGCACGTACGCGCACAAACGCGCCCCCCCCCTACCTACACACACACCTGACCGACCCCCCCCCCCACCTACACACACCTGACCGACCCCCCCCCCACCTACACACACCTGACCGACCCCCCCCCCACCTACACACACCTGACCGACCCCCCCCCCCACCTACACACACCTGACCGACCCCCCCCCACCTACACACACCTGACCGAC